>JALLOS010000326.1:0-13647 GCA_036939435.1 Stephanodiscus minutulus
CAAACACGCTCCTCGTGCAAACATGGTGCCCATGGTGCTCCCCACCCCCCTCGTCCGAAATCATGCCAAAACATGATGAGGACATGGGGGGCACCGGCAAAAAAAATATCGGCGGACAGCTGGGGTTAGTGCGCATCTATTCGATGCAACGGCCAAATAAAACACACGATAATTCACTACAAAACTCACCTTTTCGGAAGCGAGCGCGCCCGTCAGCGGCCTGAAGAATAATTGTAAATATAAAAAAGAACGTGTTAATTTCTCTTTAAAAAATTACATCGCCATGTTGCAGAGATAATTAGCCACTGTACGACATCGAGCGATCGCACTCACCTATTAAATTGAAGTCGCTGGAAGCCGGCGGGGGGGGGGGATCATGGTGCCGGTGTTTTTTTTTAGGTGTGCTGTTAGTTTAATGGACTAATATCATGTTAATGTTGATGATCATGGCATCTATCATCAATATTACGACATAAAATAAAAGTTACTTAAACAAACTCTACCATATGCGTGGTAGAGCTCGGGCAGTGGCGTGATTACGCCCAAACCAAGCACAATCGTCATCGCCCATGGTGTGAGGATGGCGCCTATGCACTTGGTTTGGGCATACTCACGCCACATACCATGGTAGGGGCCAAAGCCGCTCCACGCCATGGTTGCGGCGAAAAACGAAAATAATTTATTTGCAAACAGGTCTTAATCTTGTATGTACTTTTTTTGTTAGTTATCGATCTCTTCCGGGGGGAAGAAACTGTGTTTTTTTTATGTGCAAGCCACCCCGAGATCTTGCACATCAAAACAGGAAAAGGTACAATACCTTTTTTCGGGCAGGAAAGGTGTGTTTTTGTTTTTGTGTTTTTGTGCTCGAAAAAAAAGCCTCTGGACACACTCTCGCGGGATGCGATGCTCCTTCCTCGTTCCCGCCATTGATGTGGATCTAATTTTGTTCCCGCCGGAAAAGCATACAATATTTCTTCACGACAGTTAGTGGACTCCAAACACCTCCCAAAACCAAAACAGCAACCCACACACCATGATTGTCGCCAACTCCTCCAAGCTGCCCCACCTCCTTTGGTTATTCCTGGCCATATACGGCTATGCACCAACGACCCATGCTGGTTGTCCAAGCGAAAATCCCGCGACCCACACTGCTGGTGAAACGTGGGATGAAGTTGTCGAAGACGTACTCGGAGTGCATCGCTTCTCACTCCCTGAATCATACGATCCAGAAGAACCCATGCCTTTGCTCCTCTACTTTCATGGTTGGGGTATGTTTCGATGCACATTGACCCCGTATGCATTGGATTTTCTCTCACTAATTTAAATCTCTTTTGCTTTCGTTGTCTTTGTTTAGGTGGCGACGTTGATGAATGTGACACATTTTGCAGCGAAGCACAAAGTCGAGGCTTTGCGACCATTGCTCTCCAAGGCATCGCGAGTGCTGATGATGAATCAAGATCGTGGCACGGATTTGGTAGTACCGACAGTAGTACCGAGTACCTCAAAAGCACATATAATTGGACGGATGTCTCTGGTTGTGATGCAAGTGCTCAAGCAGCCGAGAATGGTCGCACTTGCAACGGAGACGCGTACACTGTCCAATGCACTGATGATTGTAATGATCAATGTCTTGATGGTTGCTGGTGGACAACGTGTAACGACAGCGTTGGACAGACTCTCGGAGTGCTGAGATATTTCATGGAACAATTCTGCATTGACGAGACTATGATCTGGGCCACAGGTAGCTCAAACGGAGGTATGTTCTTGTATGAGCTGGCCGACGATGAGAGGAGTACCTCGCTGTTTGCAGGGGTGGCACCCATGGTTGGTCTCCCGCACTATGGATTCAATTTTGGTCCCCGACATAAAATGTCCTTCTTTGGAAGCTGGGGCCTCAGCGATGATGTAGTCCCGCCCGAGGAGAACCCTTCAGACCTTGGCTGTTCATTGCCCTGCCGCACATCTGAAAGTGAAGGATGGTTTTATACAAGCTCCAACTGTACTACTGAGAAATGGGCAGAGGTATTGGGGTTAGAAAAATATGAGGATATGGGAGATTTTGGATATGACGAAAACGAATCCTGCTGGTCATATTCTTCCTCTACAACTTCAATAGAAGTTGTAGGATGTCATTTCAACGGGGGCCATTATGGCGATCACGCAGATTACCAAATGAAACCCATTCTTGACTTTATGGAGAGTCACCCTAAGATAGACATGATTCAAACGGTAGTTCCAACAAACTCTCCGAGCGGGTTGGCATCTACATTGGAACCGTCAACTGCCGTAGAAATGAGCACATGGAGCCCAAGCGGTGTGTCCCCGTTGACTCTTAGCCCGACGGACAAAAACCCATCAAGTGCACCAACAGCAAGCATTGTACTGTCTAATACCCCTACTATGTCTCTCAGCGAATCGCCTACCTCATTGGGACCATTATCCTCACTGTCGTCGATGGCGCCGTCATCTGAGCAGTTGGAAGCGAGTAGCAACTCGCCGTCCTCCCTGAAACCATCCACTACACTATCGTCCTTTACTCCTTCGTCCCAGCACTTGGAAATTGTGAGCACCATCGGTCCTTTGACTACTCGCCCATCTGCCGACATTGTATCAAGTGAGACAACCAGCCCGTCAAGTTCTCAGTTTCCAACATTGAATGGTGAGCTTCCATCACTTGTGCGTTGTTTCATTTATTTCGGTTTTGCGATCGATTGACGTCTTTTGTGAATGTGTAAATCATTGCTTGTTTCTCCACACCTAAATAAGCTGAATCCAATTCAACAAAATCCGTCGAAACATCTTCTTCAGCGAGGAAATTATTTCTTGCTGGGAATTCACTTCTACTGCTGATTTTATTGACCTCTACAATCAACATCAGCTAATATGTACAGGGTTTGGTTTTTCCATGTTTGGAAGTACACCTGTTGACTGCTATACAAAGATTTAAACATTATGGAACACACCAAACTTAATCAAACATCTCAATTATCCTGTTTTATGTTCAATTGTCTACATGATATTCTCTCCTACAAAATGCTTGCATGCGGAACAAAGGCAGGAATGCCCGTAATCTCCCGACCCAATATCAATGCATGAATATCATGCGTCAATTCATACGTGTTCACTGCCTCTACCTAGATTGTTCATGTGTCGAAATACGTGATATTCATCCGATATACCGTTCCCTCCGAGCATATCTCGAGCACTCCACACAATGTCCAATGACTTTCCGCAACTATTGCGTTTGATGAGGGATACCATACTCGCCGATGCCGACTGTTGTTCCAGGAGTCGTCCTACCTGGCAACCAAGGCGAGCCAATGCGATTTCTGTCTCCATATCCGCCAACTTCTTTTGAATCAATTGATTGGCCGCGAGGAAGAGCACCAAATTGTTTCCTCTCCAAGACATACTCGCGAGCACGGTGAAAGCAATCATCGGCAGCTCCCAATACTCCCCATGCGGTGCCAAATCGAGCATTATCGAGACAACTAAATGGCCTGTCTCCAGAGATGCAATCAGGATAAGGTCAGCAAAGTCAATAAATGTGTTTTCCTGGTAGTGAATTCCTCTTACTCACCCCTTGAGACCTAAAACGTCGAGTTGATGTGATGCCGGTACACGAACATCCTCCATAAATATCATCCCGGTGGCGCTCGCACACAAACTATGCTTCCCCTCAATCTTCGGTGCATCCAACCCAGGCGTACCCTTTTCAATGACATATCCCTTAATCTTACCATCTTCATTGCGTGCCCAAACAACAAATACATCGGCGATGGGACTGTTGGTGATCCAGTTTTTGGATCCGTTGAGGATATTCTCCTTGGTGGAGGCATCGTAGTAGGATCGTGTTTCCATCAAGGAGGGGTCAGACCTGTGGTTAGGCTCCTACACAGTTGTGCGAGATAATGTACAGCAAAGCATGAAATGGGCAAAAGTTGAATGCATTAAACATCACTCTTTTCTCTATTCTCTCACCATCAATCCGAAACGTCCAACCAACTTTCCCTTGGCCAACTCTGGCAAATACTTCTTCTTTAATTCTTCATTCCCAAAGGCATAGATCGGATGCATCACCAAACTACTCTGAACACTCATGGCACTACGATAACTCGAATCGACCCTTTCCACTTCCGTGGCATTCAATCCATACGAGACATAATTGAGACCAGCCCCACCGCAGTATTCGGGAATCGTCGAACCGAGGAAGCCCATGCTGCCCATTTTTTGCATATCATCGTGATTGAATGTAATTTCATGCCGATTGGATAGTAGAATAGTTGGTTGGAGTTCTTGTTGGCAGAAGATTTGGGGTGTCAACCATGTCACGTGTCTCATTCATTCTCCCGTGATTCGTCAGGATCGCCATCATGGCAGAGGGTCAACTCCGATGTGTAGGGAGTAGCTTGTTCCTGAAAAGTAAGTTTGGTGTTGGATATCAACTAACGATAATTAAGAATTCAAATGTTGGTGAGGAAGCGGTAGAGAAAGAAGAAGAGCCTTTGACTCAAGAAGAAAAGAGCATGGAGAATGAATATTGCGTAGGAAGGGATTTGAATGGCATCCTCGAAGGTATCGTGGAAGGAGCAGTGCCTTCAGCGTCGGTGTTGAGCAACGTTGGCACTGACATAAAATTTCAGTTATCGATCGGAGAGTCCTATGGGGCGCCGTCGTCACAAGAAGTGTTACACATCGCAGCGTCCGAAGATTATAGGAAAGAACCAAGACTCCAGATAGATTTCGAGCAGACAGGGAGTGTGCCGTGGGTTCTGGTGTGGGACGAGGGCGTCGGGCGATGAGGTGATCCATTCGGCAGCCATTATTGTGTGCAGTAAATTTTGAGGGTGTCCCGCGGCGGAACAAATTTTTGAATCAATGATTTTCAAAATCCCAAAAGATAACAACCGCGAGTGGGTGGGCAAAAGATGCAAACGAAGGAGAAGGGGAAGGGAAGAAAGAAGAAGCCGAAGCCGCCAACGGACTGTGGAACTCTACATGAAGTCGGCAGCGGTGGTCACCCACAGCAGCAAACGAGGCCATCCGCGACGATGGTTGGCGTGTTCAAGGGGGCTCCTCCCGGCACGGCGGCCGCCCCGAAAACCTTCTTGTTGCAATCCCTGAAAACTGGATTGGCAGCACAGCTGGCACTATCTATTAAATCGAGGCTTGGAAAACACACATTGCATGATAATTCTTTGAAATTTAGGGACTTGTGGCAGGGCAGGGAGAGGGCAATAGCAAAATTCCTTCACAAAAGAAATGGCTGGGACTGTTTCAAGGAAAATTATACTCTTTTCAAGACCCAGCCGACAGCTGGCAGCTGTTCTAATTGTCGAAACAACTTTGAACGCAAGACGTTGATGGTGTGCAATCGATCTAAATTGGCTCAATAGTGCAGTGTAGAATGCCAGCGAGGACACTTGCTCAGTGACACATGTAAACGAGTGGACGGGAGGATGTGTCCTTCTTTTGACGGAGCACAGAAAAAGAAGACCATTGATCGAAAATCATAGCGCGATTGATATCAAGGATGATGGAGCTTATGAACATCAGGCAGTTTCCCAAAGTGTTATCAGTCGAGCCGTTATCATCGACCTGACCATGACTTTAGCATAAAACCTGAGGTAATAAACTGATTGGTGTCGCGCTACTGTTACACAAGTATTATACTACTGTTACAAACCCTTTTCATCCAAGAACTGCATCACCTCCCCAACAAACTCCTGCGGACTATCCAAATATACAGGATGTCGTCCCTCCAACTCCACACCGTTCGCATCTGTCAATGCCTCCAATTTTTCCGTCACCTTCTTCCCCATTTCATCCTTGTCACCGTGTATCGACAACACTGGTATCCTCGCGACCCTGAATTGCATCAGGGTCGAGTCAGTCGCTTTCAGGACTGCCGGGGAAGCCACCGGTATCCACGCCTTGACGATCCTCATCAATTCGATACTGTCGTCGCCCAAACTTAACATGGCCTTCCCCGACGCCGACGGCGTAACGAAGGTGACGGGACGTCCACTGAGAATCCCGGACGAGACGAGGGCGTCGAATGCCGATGCCAATTCCCCGCCGTCGGCCGAAACCGGCAGGTCCAGGGCGATTATCGACAGGTCGCCCTCGTCCTCCTCGTTGTTTATCTCGCAGAGCATGTCCAGTATTCCCGACGTCTTCCAATCCTCCTTCGTGAATGCCGCGCCGTGCAGGAGGACCAGCTCGGTGAGTCCCGCATCGTCGCGCGACGGCAGCGGTCCGCAGTGATAGTACGGCAGGGCGGCTCCGCCGTAGGCCACGGATCCCTGGGTGATCTTTAGCGGATCGACGTCCACCTCGTCCAATTCCTCCTTGGTTTTGACCCTCTCGTCGCCACCGCCGGCACCGGCACCGGCACTTTCACTGGCGGCGCCACTTTCGCCGCCCCCGCCCACCGCGGCGGCCTTATTCAGCACCTTATTCATATTGAGTACCGTTTCCGGCGACAACACCTCCTCTTTGGCGGGGGATGCGACGTCGCCGCGCAAGGTACTGCCGCCACTGTCGCCGCGCGATGACGACGCTAATATTCCGGTGAGAGCCAACGCGGAGAACAGTGCGACGTACAATGCGAGTCGATGGGCGGGGTGGCCGTCGGCGCGTGGGGTTGGTCGGACTGGGACCATGGGATGGTTCGCGTTGAGGGTTTAGATTTTTTGGCGAAGAGCAGAGATGTTGTTCCTAAGTTGGGCTTGGTATTTGGCGGGCATATCATAATTTATTTCAAGCTAAGTAACAGAAGTACAAGCTAACGCAGATGATATATTGTAAAGAGTGGTGCACTTTGGGCATAGTCCAGTTCTACTGACTTTCTTTCCACATTTTGTGTGTGCGGCCATAGCAAACAGCCGCACCCATCGCCGCCTTCTTTATTTCGTAGAGCGTTGCACGGCTGTCATGCTCTCACCCACAGCCACAGCCACAGCCACAATCACTGCGCTTGCCACTTCTTCAGCAAATGCCATACTAGTTGCTGATGCTGCTGCCTCTGCACTCAGTATAGTAATCACTCCACTAGGCTCTGCGGTAGCCGCTGCCACTGCAGCTGCCGTAGCTGATTTCACAGCCACCATCTTCTGCATGTCCGCAACCAGCCTCCTCTGCACAACCGCCGCCGCCGCCGCCGCCGCAGCCTCCTTCATCTCCTTCATTTGCGCAACCGCCGCAACCACCGCCGCCACCTCTTCGCCATCTCAAACGATGCCTCCGCTACCGCAGCCTCCTCCGCCGCCACCACCGCCATCTCCTCCCCCTTTTTTTTTGCTGCCTCCTCCTTCATCTCTGCCGCTGCCGCCGCCGCCACCGTCACCTTCATCTCCTTCAACTTAAATACCTCCATCTCCATCATCTCCTCAACCTTTGCCATTCTGGAAATTTTTACCTTGTCAGTCCTATGGTGCACAGCCTCGAGGACTTCACTGTCCATAAACTCTTCGACACACTACATCATTTCCAACGTGCGTTTCTTTGTCATTAGAAAACGCAGTTGCACAACTCCTTCAAGTGGTGGAATATCCACCCCAAAAAGATTCATGTTTGCACGAAATGTCGCTACGTAGCTTCGGGAATGTTTCAATGTGTATCGCCATTGGATGTTCTGCGGATGGCTGAGAAACACAATCTGAATCAGAAACTTTTGAAAGAAGTTCATGCGCAACCATGGCAGGATGTTGTCGGCTGCTTTGTGCCCAAACACCATGACACCTACAAGATTTTCGCACTTGCAAAGAACATATGCAATTATGTTCCTCGCAAAGGGAAATTGGTACTGCGAAAGAATACTATATTCTTCGGTTTCCGACTAACCTGATGTGGGACCCATCAACATGCACACATTCATCACAATGACAGAAGCCAGAAGGATCATCATCCCTACATCAGGAAAGAATCCTGCGCAACACATCATGGTCTGCATCGCGCAGAACAGATTCCTCATTGTGGCATTGTAGAAGTTACCAGCTGCATCACGTTGAAAATGCAATGTGGGATTGCCATTCTCGTCAAGTTCATCATCTGGAGCATAATTACATATGACTCCGATTCGTACAGTTGCTTACTCTCCATATGACGAAGGAAAAGAAACGGGACCCAAGCCATCTGTGGCGTGAAAGTAGCTCCTCTCTGGCTCTGACCTAGAGACATCGGCATTGATGGACGATTCGGTAGCGTGTGAATTCTGACAACGAAGAAAGGATGAAGGAAATCCATCATTGATGCAGTCCTGAATAGGCTTATTGGCGAACTGTTATTACCAAGGCTGCCAGAGGACAATCATGAGCCACGGCAATTTTCTTTGTATTCTTTCACTTTTTTTGTCAACCGCTGCTTTCGTCACTGGCAGTCTACCACTACCGCTCTCGTCACTTGCAATTGTTGCCCAGCCAATTGTGGCGTCCTGTTGCCGCCGTTTTTGCCAACACCTGTCAGCTTCTACTGCCGTTGCTTCAGTGGCCGGTTAGTTGATTGAAGTTTATCAACCTCTTATCTCTTTGCTTCCAAGTAGTGGCACCATAATAATATTGTCAGTAGGAATGAGTTCAGGTGTTCTCCCTTCTCTGCCTCTACTTCTTCCTTCTTTTTTTTCTTCCCCCCCCCCCTTCCCGCCCCCCCCCCGCCCCACACAACAAACAAGAAACAGAAAAAAACGAACTTCACCAACAACCTGACACCGAGCCGAGTGCTTCCGTCCCTCTTTGCGGCGCGTGGGACCTTGGGAGCACGTAGCAGGGTTGCCGAGTATTGGTGGAGGAGGTATTGGACACAGACAACAGTGCGATTGAGAGGAGACCTGGGACGGTGGCTTTTACTATTTTCAAGAGCAGCAATATTTGCAATTCGCATCAATCAATTATCGTACCACGCGCCACGACCGCTTCGATGTCACTATCATTCGCCAAACTTAAATGAGGGATCATGATGACATCGGCAATCGCAGTATGAATGATAAATCAAAAGGCGGTGAACACCGGTCGATGACCTACCACTATGCAGGCAAGGTCCACGTAAGGGGTCTGTTGCGTCGGGTGTGGCGTCCCCGTTATCTCGCATTGGGAGACGACGGTTGCCTACGTTATCACGAATCAATACCGCCTTTGTACCAACAGGATCTCCCGCGACCGAGCCCTGCATATGCCAATTTGTATAACATACAACACACCCACCGGCCTAAATTAACATTGGCCATTCTCGACGGGGCGCGCACAATTGATCAGCATTCGGTGGCGGATCAACACGTTGCTCTGCCGCAGGGTGTGTATGGGTTTGTATTCAGAGGCAGGCCCGTGGAGTTGTATGCCACCGATTCTCCGAGTATCAAAGAAAGAGTTGCCTCTGTTGCGACGAGAATCGACCCAGAACAATCGTGGGATTCGCGGTATGTCGTTCCACGGGAGCGAAGTGCCGTCTTGTCACCTGGAGGCTTCAACAGACATGTCGCTCAGGATAGAAAAAACAGCGCACCTTTAATTGCAAGTAAGCAGTCAGCAAAGGCAGCCGTGGTCGATCTTGTTTTTCCAAAAGGAACATCACGCCGGCGCACTGCACAGAAAATAGCCAAGAAAGCGATTAATCCGGATGTGCTGTGTGGTTTTGTTCGGAATAATTGCGATGGTGATATAAGCCGGACCTCTTCTTCGTCTTCTCTGATGGATTACGAGCAGCCTTTTCTCGATGGGGAAAGTGGTCAAGATGCAAACGTTAATGAATTGGATTCGAATCAGGAGTGGGGTCGTGAATCACACGAAACAATCGGTTCCTTCCAGGAAGTTGATGGAATTCAGGTTTATAGAGTTCACGGCAGATTCTCTACTCCGAAACCTGGTCAAAAAGATAAAGCTCAAGTTTTATCATCAAAATCGACCATACAGGTGCAAGTGCAGGCATCATCAATTCAATCTCGTGAGTATCTGTGCGCGGTATCTACGGCGGAGGAAGCCGAATCGTGGGTTGTCGCATTGAGATGGGCGGCAGAGCACAGAAGGCGTATAAGATATGGAAACCTTGAAAGAGGGAACGAGATTATTGTCAGTGCAGGTGTTCCACATGCCTCGATTGCGAACACACCCGATAATTCTAGCAGTGGTGAACAAGTCATTGCGGGGACACATCGTGATGGCTCCCATAAACACAGCGATATTGGCGACAATGCATTTAGCCACGAATCCGGGGACACAAGCAATACAATTAGTCATTCTACAAGCAAAGGAAACATCGGTGTTGAATTCAATGCACTGAAAGGTAGTGGTGGTGGAGATAGCAAGGCAAGTGTTACTTCGCTTCTGCTTGATCAGGATGGCTGGTGTAAAGCCGAAAGTTGTAATACACAGGAAGAATGCAACAACGAAGTAATTGGAGAAGTGACAGATCAATCTACTGAGCTAAATCCGTCAGCAGCGCAATCGTTTCCAAGGAAGACCCCCCACAGTCCTGGGGGCGCAACGATTGTTGTCACAAAAGTTTCTAGAATGAATCTTCCTCGGAATGCATTTGTGTCTTGGGTTTCTAAAAGTCATAGCAAAGACACAACACTTCCATGGCTTCCATTTCGCCTTCCAATGCCCGGTGATGAGTTGCTACTTCAGTATGAAATTCAATTACTGTTACTTAGACACTGCAAACCGCGGAATGAATCACTACATCCGGAAACAGTAGAGGAGCGAACGATCAATAAATCAATCCTTGACGTGCTGACCTTTGTACGTGATTTAATGACAGAGTTTGACGCTGTGGAACGTGGTTTGGCTGGCGAAGGTGAAGGGAGCGACCGTTCTAAAGCTCAACATGGAGCAAGACTGACGCTGCTACCAGATGATACTTCCCTCTTGCTAGAAGATATTGAATCTGATCTTCTGTCATGTGTGGAATCTGTTATCAAACTCGGAGGTCCGCACCAGTCAAGGCAACCAAAATTATTGATGCCAAGCGATGCCTTTTCTGAGATATCTTTTAAGATGACAGAAGCTATGTCCTCTGTTCGCACTCTTGACAGTGTAATGAGAAAACTGTCCAAAGATAGGAATGTCTGCTCTTCTAATCACTTTCAAGAGTTTTTATGCCTTCATGCAACAACGTCATCAACACCTCCAGCCACGTCCAAGAATAAATCAACCCAGATCATAGTTTCAAATGAAGCTGACGCTGAACATATAGTGAGAAAGTGGCTATCCAAAACAAATTGCCCGCCCCGCCCATCAACTAGGACCAATGTGGAATTGGCGCTAGCTGTCGCTCTGAGGCATAGGTTTACCGGTGCAATGATTTCATTAGTTGCAGTATGGTCAACTGCCCGCCTTGCAAGTCTAGTTTGGCGTGTGATCTCAGGTACTGGTTTAGTCGTCACTGTCTCGTTTGAGAATTACGCAACTTTAGTTGCATTGGCCTTTTTCCTCGGCCACAACAATAGTGTGTCATCTCAATCCCAACATGGCAAATATCGCTTGGAGAAGCACGAGCGACAACGTAATTACCACACAATGCTGTCAACTATATCTGTTATATCGAAAGAAGCTGAGCTTTCTGGAGACACTATGTCAACGCCCGATGATGATCATTCCACTTTAGCTGAAGAAGGAGGTTCCGAATCTGATGACGATCTGTTCATTGCAGATCCATCTTCCCTATCATCACCACTACCACTGTTTCCTTCCCACCAAGGCATTTCTTGTTGGTCAAGACCGGATCATAACATTTTCTTGGTTCGAGGTACCACCTACCTAGTGGATCGAATCAAAGTTCCGTCAGCTCCGGCAGTCTTTCAATGCCGTGGTGTAGATGTTTGGATTACTGACAATGCAGAGAGGCATATCTCACGACATCCATCTGTCCTGGGAGGTGATCTTGATCGAGAAAATACTTTCGTGGTAAATTTTCTCCTTCCATTCGGCAATGTTGTGGCATATTTCACTGTTCCTCCTCTTGAAGAAATGCCAGCAAATGTTGCCAACGTATGGACCAAGTTTATTGAAGGCGATCAGCAGTATCGAGATGGTAAGCTTAAATTACTCCCTGTTGTCGTAGACGGACCATGGATTGTCAAGAAAGCTGTAGGTCCAGGCACGTCTCCTGCAATGATAGGTAGAGACCTTCCTCTTCAATATTACTTTACTGAACCCATCGGAAATATAAAAGGGGTGTACGAAGTTGACATTCTAGTCACAGCATCACGTATTGCCAGAGGAATTTTGAACGTGGTGAAAGGCCATGCAAAATCTTTAACGATTGCATTAGCCTTCATCATTGAAGCATCTGAGGAGACCGAATTACCAGAGACTGTGCTGTGTGCATTTCAAGTGCATTCTTTGCACTTGGAAGACTGCCCTAACCTTCCAGACTGCTACCCTGATGGCTAACAAGCTTAATTAATGTATTGTACGGTTGGTGTTACTGTTTATTACTATGAATGATATCGATCCACTGCACCCGACCCTACAATTTCAGAGAAATCTGCATGAGATTTATGCTGTTTTTATGGTGAAGTTATCCGTGATGGAGCTAATCCTGTTGCTCCTGTTGACCACAATTGTTGTTTTTATTGGCGACCTTTCTTGCATCTGGCTTGGTGTCCCTCTTGATGACCTACTTGGTGGGTGTAGTTTTATTTTTAATGTAAAGGTATATAGAGGTATGTTATATGTCACCCTTCTGAAATCATATATTAGCTATTTTGGCAAATTTAGTCGGTATATGAATTCATATGTATCCGGTCCTACTACATATTCCCATTTCTAACCCACACCCCCTACCTTGCGCACCCTAACTGATCGGGGCAGACGAACACACCCTAACTGGTCGGGGCAGCCAAACGCACCCTAACTTGTCGGGGCAGCCAAACGCACCCTAATTGGTTGGGGCAATAATGATATGCTGTGTTGATATGTGAGGTGGTGCCGCCAAAGAGATGGCGGCACCTCCCACATCGCGCCGCCAGATATGAATTCATACATTAAGAGTATGAATTCATATCCCCGGTGACCTATGAATTCATACATCCGGCACAATGTATGAATTCATATGTATCCAATCCTTGTTTGGAAATGGCCACTGATGGAGGGGGCGGAGTGGTGGATGGAGTGACCGCGACAATTGCAGCTCGAATTGGTCCCGGGTTCAAATCCCCCTAACCTGGATACATTTTTTTAGCTAATTTAGCTAATTTTCTGATGAACAGGCTCAACAGACAAACAGACAAACTCTATTGGCAATAAAAACAAGTGCATTGGCAGTAGACAAAAGTCTTTTAGGCAAAAGACAAAAGTCTTTGGCAATAGAAGTCTATTTATCTATAAAATAGGAATATTTGTACTTGGGTAGAAGTAGTATCAGCTACCATCTACCCCTGCCGTTGCACTGCAGCATCCGCAGCCGCCACAGTTGCCGTCACATTCACTGCCACCTAGTACACCGCTGTTGGTGCCGCTGCAATCGCTGTACCTGTTCCTTCCTCTGCCGCCACTGCTGCCTCATTTTTGCCATCATCACCACTGCCTCTCTTTCTCTGGTTTGACTTGAGATTCTAAGTAATGTTTTGAGATCCCGGGCAGGGGCCGACCACAAAGGCAACAATGGCTGGGCCACAATGCCCCCCAACAACAGACGCACGGCTGTTGGCGC
>JALLOS010000327.1:0-13645 GCA_036939435.1 Stephanodiscus minutulus
ATCGGGGAGTCCCCATACCGATATGGGGTTCATTCCAATTTGGGGACCAACATATATAATCAGAATTTCGGATAAAATGCGTAACAGATCTGCAGTTCACAGACGATGGCGAGATCTTCCCCCCTCCCCGCCGCGCACGCATCATATCAAAAAATAGGCACAACAAACTAAGGAGGGTACCACAGTACCGATGGACTTGCTCTCCCCTCCGGGACTCACCCATCTCGACCAGCGGGGCGGCGGCATAGCCCCCGCCGCCCTGGGCGGCGACGTCGCCTATGATCATCACGGATACCTCACCCACGCCCCCGACGACGATTGGGGCGGCGTCGTGGGCGGGGGGGCGATGATGATGGGCCCAGTCGCGGGGCCGTCCTCCTCGTCGTACTCCCACGACGACCTATACTACTGCCGCGGCGGGGGGGCGGGCGATTCCGGTGGCGGCGTCGAGCCGCGGGGGGCGACGAACCACGACTGCGGCGGCGGCGGCGGCCTCCCCGGCGGACCGCCGTCCGCCGCGACGGGCAGGACGCCGCTGGACCCCCTCCTCCGGTACCTCAAGCGGGAGCACGCCACGTCGGCCGGGCCGCAGGACGTCCTGGCGTCCCTCATGGTGTCCGACGCCACCACGACCGACGAGCTCGACTTCGTACTCAACGAGACGACCGAGATGATGATGATGGTGGGGGTGAAGGCCACGACGTCGAGCACGGCCGCGGCGGCGGCCGCGGCCGCCGTGGGTCGCAGGCTATTTGGCAGGGAAGGATTGATGCCGCAGCATCATCCTGCCTCGTCGTCGTCGTCGGCGGCGGCGGCGGCTGCGGCGATGCAACACCTACAACATCAACAACAACATCAACAACAACAGCAACAGCTGCTACAACAACAACTGCTACAGACGATGATCGAGGGCAACGACGGAGGTGCTACAGCCACCGCTCAGCCTGGTGGGGCCGCATCTTCGATGTGGGCCGATAATGGAGCGGCAGCCGCGCCGTCGTTCCATCCCGAACAGCGACCCTCGCCGCTCCAGGCCCCCGCCTCGGCGGCCCACGTTCAGCAGCAGCACCACCTGCAGCAGCAGCAGCAGCTGCTCAGACAGCAGAACCAGAAGAGGAGGAGGCAGCAGATGATGCCGCACTTCTGCCATCCACCGTCGTCGCACACCGACAACCTCCTGCGGACGACGCCCCACCTACGACACCTGTCGGCCGCGTCCACGGACATGTCCGGGGGGGGACACCCCGGCCCGTACGACGAGTCGAGGAACATATTCGTTCAGCTCCTCGCCCTCGGCAGGAAGAAGAAGCGGTCCAACTCCTCGTCCGTCGCCGGCGGAGGGGGCGCGTCGACGGACGCCGCCGGCGGCGGCGGGGACGCCGGCGCGGGGGGGGGGGGGGGGGGGGGGGGGGGGGGGGGGGGCGTGAGCGCGACGGTCGATTACGAATTCCTGCACGCCGTGGCCCGCGCGCTAGGGAGGATGGCGATGGGCGCCGCGAACGTCGATCGCGTCGAGTTCGAGATCGGCAGGGGACTCGAGTGGCTGAGGTCCGACAGGAGCGACAGGCGCCTGGCGGCGGTCCTCGTGCTCAGGGAGCTGGCGAGGTGCGCCCCCACGGCTTTCTACAGCAGGACGATGATGACGTCGTCGTCCTCGGCCGCGGCGGCGGCGGCGGCGGGGGGGGGCGCCGCGGCCGTCGCGGTCGGGGCGGCGGGGGGAGCCGGCGCCATCGCGCCCTCGTCGGTCTCCGCGCTGGGCGGCGTCGTCGCCGGTGCCGGCGGCACCAACGACTTCCTCGACCACATCTTCGTCGCGCTGCGCGATCCGCAGCCGATCGTGCGCGCATGCGCCGCCGACGCCCTGTCGGAGTGCCTCGGGATACTCATGGAGAGGCAGCAGCGCCGCGTGATGACCGCGCCCCTGTGCACTCTGTACGCCAACGCGGCCGACGGGCTGCGTTACGTCGTCGACGCGAGGAACAACGGCGATCCCGCCACGTCCGCGTCCGACATGGCGTCGGCGGCCGTCCGCGCCCACGGCTCGCTGCTGGTCGTGTCCGAGCTCCTTCGGCACTCGCGCAACTTCATACTCCCCAGGTACGACGAGGTCTGCGTCGCGGTGCTGAGGTTCGCGAGGCATCCACTGGTGCTGATCCGGCTAGAGGTGATGAGGCTGATACCAAGATTGGCCCATCGATGCCCGGAGGTATACGGTCGGAGGTACCTGGGTGAGAGTCTGGCGTTCCTGATCGCGAGCGCGTCGGCGCCCCCCTTGCAGGCGAGAACCAGGATAGATGTGAAGCCGACGGCGTTCATGAGCATCGGTCTCCTGGCCCTGGCGATGAGTGACGAGGCGATGGGAGGGGGGGACATCACGATCCCTGCGGTGCAGATCGTGAACATCGAATCTGACGATAGCGTTCGCTCCTCGGACGACGCCACCGAGGACGACGGCCACTTCGATTACCATCTGGTCGAGTTGAAGAGGGAGAGCGACTTTCAGGAAAGGTTGGGGCAAATATTCGAAATGCTGAGCGATAACCTCAAGCGCCACATTAGCCTGGACGTGCTTGGATGCTTCGTGAATATCGTTGAGGCGCTTGGGGAACACGCTGCACCGTACATGATGGACTTTGTTGAGGAGCTCTTCGAATCAGGCCTGAGCGATGACCTGATCAAGTGCCGTGAGTAAATGAATTATACATAATGAATCATTCTCGTTATTAAACTTACTCCCAGCATCTTTTCCTGTTGGACAGTCCACTCAATAAGGCGATCGGTGCCCTCCAAGCAGCTCGTCGTCGAACGCCGTCTGTTCCAGGAAATCTCATTCTGCCTCGCCGGCAAGGCCGTCGATCTGTTCTCGATCAAGTACAATAATCGACCGACGTTATCGGATCCTGGGCTGTCCTCCCCCACGTCGTCGCCGTTGGTGAACCAGCCCACACTGGAAAGAAATTTCGCTTCTACGATATCATTATCATCACTCAACCCTGTCTTGCGACCTAAAAAGGCCCCTCAGTTTGAATTCGATGCGCAGGAGGGCAGAACGGAAACGGCCATCACTGATCCTAACTCCCCTCACAATACGGTTCGTACAGTCATCAATATGTCGACGAAGCTGGAGGTTGTCGACAAATTCGTTCTCAGTCTACGAACGCTAAGAACAATAGGAGAATCCTGCATGCAAGTTCATTCTACCGATGATGGTGATATGATGTTACCTTTCTTAAGAAACGTCATCTCAATGTACTTTGATCACCCGGTAAGCAGTGTTCGTCAAGAAGCTGTCGTCACGTGTTGCCTTCTTGTTTTGCCCTTTGAGGACGCTGGCAACGACAAGAGAGAGCAGTCGCCCCCTCGATTTAAGTTGGGTGGCGTGTCCGGGAGCCACTTTGAGGAAGTCCTCCATAAGCTCCTGCGTATGGCTGTCTCCGATCTGTCCCCGATCGTGCGACTTTGCATCGTTCGCGGATTGGACGAACGATACGACGCCTACTTATCTCTGAATCATCTAAGCCCGCTATTTTTAGTGCTACAAGACGAAGCTTTAGCCGTGAGAGCCTGCGCTCTTCAAATTTTGGGGAGATTGTCACGACTGAACCCAGCCCCCATCCTCCCCGGCTTGAGGCGTGTGCTCATGGACCTCATAGTCGAACTTCGGTGCGGTGGGGATGACGGCGGAAGGAAAGAAGTGGCGACTCGTCTCATAATCGTTTTCTTGCGAGAAGAAGCACTGCAAAGGCTCACGAGACCGTTCATTTCATCCATAATCGATGTACTTCCTCTTGTCGATGTAGCGCCGCGACTAGCGACAGCGTCGTTGGAAGCGTTGGGGGAAATCGCAACCGTAGCCCATAGCTCAATCGATCCATGGCTCCGACAACTCATTTCTCATATTCTGGAAAATTTACAGGACCATAATTGTTCGAAACAACGTGTCAGCCTGTGGACACTTGGGAAGATAGCCTTCGGGACAAAATATGTCGTGGCACCCTATGTGGACTACCCTGAACTCTTGACTCAAATTTCTAACATTCTTCCGACGACAAAGAGAGCGCCGTGGGATCTTAGGAGAGAGGTTTTTAGAATTTTCGGCATCCTTGGGGCTTTGAGTCCTGACCGCCTCGGCTCACGTTCAACAACGAGAAAAGGCGGAGGAAAAGGGGGTGGGTACTTTGTGGAATTAGAAGATGAACAAGGACCGAGGACAAATACCCGCTTTCTGACCACGTCCGCGTATGTGTCAGGGAAGCGAATCATGCCCGAATGGAAAGATCAATCAACGCTTATTCCATCTTCATTCCAAAACAGGAATGGATCAGCTCAACTGGAACATCGCATTGCGTCGGGTAGTAACCATAACACGCAGACACAGGAATCTGGTGAACCTAAGAGTATCATCAAAGACTCAGATGATGACGAGCCTGTTCACTTGTTCATGTACGAACAGTATGCCATGACTGCCCAACCGCTGTCAAAACTCTCTCCAGCCCGCCGTCTTTCGCCATCCGACGAAGGATTTTATCCAACTGTCGCTGTTCAGGCCCTGATGCGCATCCTAAAAGATTCCTCTTTATCCAACTTGCATGGTATGGTCATGAAGGTATGTTTTAACTGAATTTGATCCGAGATAGGAATCATACATTTCTAATGTTTGTTCTCATGATGATTCCCTTATCAACTTTCAATAAGGCGATTATGTTCATATTCAACGCGTTGGGACTGAAAAGTGTGCCCTTCTTGAAAAACATAGTGCCCCACATACTTGCTACAGTCAAGAACTGCGGCCAACATGGATTGCGCGAAGCATTATTGAAACAGGTGGCAAATCTCAGCGCCATCGTGCGGGAGCATCTACGACCATACCTACCGGCCATTTTTGATGTTGTTGAGGAGTTTTGGTTTAGTCGTCATCTTTCTGCCTTGTGCTCCTTGGTTGAACGGGTCGCCACCGCCGTACCTGATGATTTTCGAGCGTACGTGCCTTTGCTGGTCCGCCAAGTGTTGGCTAGTATTGAGGCAATCGATCTGACTGAGTGGAACGGTAGTATCTCCAACTCTTTATCGTCTGCGTCTGCAGAGAGGTTGCAGCTGATCTTAAAGCACATCCAGGGAATCAAGGGAGTCCTGGGCGAGTACATTCATCTTGTGGTCCCTGCTTTAGTCAAGCTCACCGACATGTTAGTCAACCCTGATCCGGGTGGCAAGTATGTAAAATGGGTCGCCGGACAAGTTAGAACAAAACTGGCAATCGAGACTGTAGAAACGTTGTCTATTCTATTACAAACGATCGAGATCAATCCGAATATACTCGATCACACAACTGTCAAGTCGAACAGTTCACTTCCTTCACGAGTGGTTCAACCCTTTTTAAGAATTCTGGCTGTTAATGCTGTTATACCAAATAAAGATGTTGGAAATGCGATTATTGGGTGCATTTGCATATGTGTTCGGCAACTAGGCGTTGGAAGATGGATTTCATTCTATCACAAAGAATGTCGTAATGCAATAATTGCCTGGCAGACCAAGGTAGGCATTAAGTCGCAAGAGGGATATGAGCCCGCTCATGTAATCGGGAGTGAGCGGCAACTTCCAGTTGATCATTATGACGAAGTTGTCAACGAAATTTCTTCCTCTAGCAATGCACGTTGGGAATTGTGGAGCAATGGCAACGATGAAGATGTATCTGGCAGCGACCTCTCTCTGGGAAGGTCAGGAGCTTCGGATGTCTCTCTCTCCAGGAATGATGAAAATTACAAAGCCAGTAGCGCACCCTCGATCCAACCTATTCAACAATACCAAACCACTGCTCACAAGACGAACTTGCCGAATTTACAAAAGGCATGGGATGTTTCTCAACGATCAACTCGTGAAGATTGGGACGAATGGATGAGGCGCTTCTCTGTCCAACTACTCCGTGAGTCTCCATCACCTGCACTCCGTGCCTGTGCTGAATTAGCACAAGCGTATCAGCCACTCGCGCGGGAGCTGTTTAGTGCAGCTTTTGTTTGTTGCTGGTGCGAACTCAACGACCAATATCGCTCTAATCTGGTTTTTTCATTGGAGGTGGTTTTTGCCGCGGATGCATCCTTGGAGATTCTCCAGTTACTCCTTAATTTGGCTGAGTTTATGGAGCATGACTTCGTCTCCAAAGATCCTGGTTTAACTATAGACATATCCATCTTGGCTGATTTGGCCTTGAAGTGCCGTGCATACGCTCGCGCACTTCATTATAAAGAAACGGAGTACATAAGTGGGCGTGGTGGATCATGTGTCGAGCAACTCATTGATATCAACAAAAAGTTAGACTTGCCAGACGCAGCGCTTGGCGTGCTGAGAGCCGCCAAAATTGAAGTCGAACGACGAGGTGGACGATCTCTAGTCTCTTCTCTCAATCGATCGAATTCACTTAACAAGAGCCCCATGGCATACAGTGTAATTACAAGCTATGGCGATTCCTCAACGGGGGATAGTGCTTCATGGGCTGGTGATATCGTGTATGAATCATGGTTAGCCAAGCTAGGGGCGTGGGCAGAAGCAGTTGTAATGTATGAGCAAAAGCTTCAAGAAAACCCGCATGATGTGCCATCGATATTGGGATGCATGCAATGTTACGATGCCAGGGGAGAGTGGCAGAAGGCGTTGGATCTAGCAGGTCGAAGTTGGGCTGCTCTATCTGGGGATTATCCCATCGAAACTAATGCCAAAACTCGACTTTCAAGAAGGTCAAGACAAAAAAGCACTGCTGAAAATTACAAGAAGGCGCTCAAGTTTTGTTCTCAGGCAGCATGGAGACTTAGTAAATGGGATGAACTAGAAAGCTACTCCTCCCAGCTTGTCCAGGGACACCATGACTCTAACATTTACACTCAATCTCATATCGCAGATCCCAATCCATCTCCCAAGGAGCCGAGATCAACTAATTTACCAGAGCTCGATTTTGATGGCGCGTTTTACCGTGCTATCGTGCATATTAACAGAGCTGAATGGGATGATGCTGCAAACTGTATTGATACTGCACGGATGGCCATGGACAGTCGTTTCACGGCACTACTCGCTGAGTCTTACAAACGTGCATACCCGAGCATGGTGGCCGCACAAGAGTTGAGTGAGTTAGAGGAAATTATTTCATTCCGACAGCAATCCCGACTGAATAATGGCATGCAACATCACACATCCAATCGGTCTGATGCCAAACATGCGCGCCAGCATCTTCTTAGTGTTTGGCAACGAAGACTTGATGGCTGTCGTGTTGATGCTGAGGTTCATTCATCAATAATTGCAGTTAGGTGAGGAACGCGTACTGACGTATAAAAAATCTTTTGGTTGCTATCTGATGCTCCCAACTCTAACTATCCTCTAATAGGTCACTCGTATTAGGTCCAACGGATGAAGTTGACGCAACTATTAAATTGTCGACTCTATCAAGGCAGTCTAAAGCATACCTTCTAGCAGAGAGAACACTGTTAGACCCTCTTGCTCGGATGGGAATACCTTTAGATAGTCGAATATTTGGAATAGGCTTACCGCCTCTCATGTCAATAGGTCTAAAAATGAGTCTCGCGGAATCGATGGAACTTATTGTGAACGGAGACATTAGTGTGCAAATGAACTATAGACCACGTCATGAGCGGTTAGTTGCTGAACTTGTCAACGAGGCTGGGGGAAATGAGCGGTAAGTTGGTTATCTTCTCTGCGACCAGTTGAGCTTGAGTATACTTAAGTCGTTTGTTTCTTTGTTTTGATTGTCACACCCAGGTTTATCATTCAGCACAAACTCTACTTTGCATACACTAAGCATCTCTGGGCTACAGAGAGGAGAGACGAAGCCATGTCTCGGATCGGCAAATTTTGCCACGTCGTTGGTATGTTTATTTGAATGCTGATCTGCTATTAAAATCTCTCACAAATATTTGACATAATGTTCCTCATCACTGTGCTATCAACAGACCTGGCAGCTAAGTGCCATCATTACGGAGATGAAAGTGAAGCCTTCCAATTAAGCTGCTGGCTAAAATGCGGAGACTGGAGACTCGCTTCGCGCCCGCTCGGGGCCCAACTGTCTGACTCCGTAGCAACAGATGTTCTGGTGTCTTACAAAAGAGCTACTGAAGCAGGACAAAGATCTAGTTCATCATCATACAGAGCATTTCACTCATGGGCCTTATTGAACTTTCGACTCGCAGAGCAAATCAGTGGAAATGAAAAAATAAGAGCGGGGACAAGCATGGCCAACAAATCACCAACTGTTATCAAAAGTCACGTCATCGTTGCAGTAAAGGGATTTGTGCAGGCTATATCTGTTGGCACGAAGCGCTGGAGTGCATCTGTGCAGCAAGATATGTTGAATTGTCTTAGCTGTCTTTTTAAATATGGCGAGTTGCAGAATGTTTCGACAACAATTAATGACGGCTTGGATTCAATTGAAATTGAGGCGTGGCTGGGTGTGCTGCCGCAACTGCTTGCTCGTATCCATATAAAGTCACAAGCAATTCGCTCCGTTTTACATTCATTGTTGATTCGACTTGGTACAAAACATCCTCAGGCATTGATGTACCCTCTCTCTGTTCTCCTGAAAAGTCCTGTGGTAGAACGCAAAGTTGCGGCGGAAAGTTTGATGAATTCTCTTAAAGCTCATTCAAACGCCTTGGTAGAGGAAGCCCTCATGGTATCATCCGAGCTGATAAGGGTCGCAATATTGTGGTTGGAGCTGTGGCATGAAGGTCTTGAGGATGCCAGCCGTTTATATTATGGAGAGGGCAATGTGTCTGGGATGCTTGATGTATTAATACCACTTCACGCTCAGCTAGAAAAGGGCGCAAGCACTAGGAGAGAACAAGAATTTTTGAAGAGCTTTGGACGAGACCTTCTAGACGCTCACAACCACATAAAGGATTATGTGAGGTTGATTACAGACAGCGGTCAAACAATACCGACGCAAGGAGGCTTCATGTCTCCCACTCAAGCTGTCAGGTCTGGATCACCTGCCAACGCCGAAGCCGAGGCTGCTCTGAACCAAGCATGGGACCTCTATTATACGGTGTTCCGAAGAATAAACAAACAGCTCCCTGGGCTTACTACGTTAGAACTTAATCAATGCAGCCCCGCCCTCTTCAACGCAAGGAATCTGGAGTTGGGAGTTCCCGGATCTTATAGAGTCGATGGCAGTTACATTAAGATTCAACGCTTCATAACGGACGTACACGTGATTACGAGTAAACAGCGACCACGGAAGATTACCATTCGGGGGAATGACGGCAAAGATTATGTATTTCTGTTAAAAGGACACGAAGACTTACGACAAGATGAGCGTGTGATGCAGCTATTTGGCTTGGTAAATGCTCTCTTAGCAAGAGACCGAAGAACAAACACTCATGATTTGAGCATTCAACGATATGCAATCGCTCCTCTATCGCACAACGCTGGGGTGGTCGGTTGGGTGCCTCACTGTGACACCTTGCACTGTTTGATACGGGACTACCGCGAGGCAAATCAGATCCCTCTAAACGCAGAGAACCGAGAAATGTTGGCCTTGGCTCCAAACTATGATAGTCTCACCGTGATGCAAAAGGTGGAAATATTCACCGAATCACTAGAACGCACTATCGGGAAAGGCAATGATCTGTATGAAGTGTTATGGATCAAAAGTACTAACAGGTATGTACGGATGTTAGTACACTTGCCTCACGAAATTTTTTCTTTTGATTTTATCATGTCCGATTAATCCATGTGTCCAGTGAGGAATGGCTGGAGCGGCGGACAAATTTCACCCGATCACTGGCCGTGATGTCAATGGTGGGCTACATTTTAGGCCTTGGCGACAGGCATCCGTCTAACTTAATGCTAGATCAGATCAGTGGTCGTGTACTTCACATTGACTTTGGTGACTGTTTTGAGGTTGCAATGCACCGAGAGAAGTTCCCCGAGAAGGTCCCTTTCCGTCTTACAAGGATGCTCACGAGGGCTATGGAGGTTTCGGGCATTGAGGGAAGTTACGGAAGCACTTGCGAGCGAACCATGGCGGTCCTTAGAGACAACAAGGATTCACTGGTCGCAATGCTTGAAGCATTTGTCTACGATCCTCTCATTAGCTGGAGAATGCTGGATCAGTCGGCAGATGAAGTAGCAAAAGAATCTGAGGTTGTCCCTTCTAACTCACTAGAGAGTCAAGGGAAAAGGTCATCAGTGAAGCTCGAGGCCAATAATGTTGCAGTAGCGCACACCACATTGCCTGGACCCATTCAAGAAGAGCAAGACGAGGATGGTGAAGAAGAAGACGATGAAGACGAAGAAGACGACAATGATGACAACGACGAGGATGACGACAACAACGATAACGGCATCGATGATGGCGACGATGACAGAGATGATCAGGATGAAGACGATGAGGAACCTATAGAAGGGGGTGTGGATATGGATTCCTCCAAGAGCCACAACACTATTCCTATTCGACAAGCGGATGCATCAAGTCTTGGCGCGCTTTCGTCTGTCACAAGGCTGATGACATCCGCAACCCCCCATGCAACATCTCATGCCAAATCACTTCAGATGTACTCTGAGATGAGGGCCCTTGCTGCAAATCTTAGCATATCATCACGCATTGCGAGCATCGCCGGCGACGCTGCCGCGGACGCTGCCATCGACAGAGGGTCCACGGCACGTTCGCGAATTGACAACAGTGTACGACAGCGCAAACTGCTCAGCGTGCTGGATGGAGGCAAAGACTCGGCCGTGGAAAACAAGGGGCAGCTGAACGAGCGGGCGCTGAAGGTCATCCAACGTGTCCAGGATAAGCTGACCGGAACAGACTTTCACTCTTCGTTAGAGGAGGTCGGGAAGCCCCTTGACGTGCAGGATCAGGTGCAGCGTTTGATTGTGCAGGCCACCAGCAGTGAAAACTTGTCTCAGCTGTTCATAGGATGGTGTGCATTTTGGTGATTAAATACAAGAAAATAGAGAGCATGTAGATTTTTGACATCATATCATTCTATCCAATGACCATTTTCATCTAATCCCCATGCTGAAGGAATGGCTCCTTCGTCATGAGATTAGCTCTGAGCGCCTCAGAGAGGAAATGGCCCATTGGGTTGTGTGGCTGAGCAATGACTCACCTCCTTTTGCCGCCTACCGTGCCATCAATTCGGCACGAATGCTGGCGGCCGACAAAAGCCCATTGGCGTGCGGGGAAATCTGGATGAGACTCTGGGCTGATTGCCTCAATACTGAGACGAAGGTTGGCGCCACCACTGCGTGTGGCAATGTCAACCTTTGTGCTCGCCTGCGGGCAGGGATTGAGGGCAACCTGCATGCAGTGCGGGCCATATGGCCGCAATCTGTAGGGTGGGAACACGATAGCGATGGTGGAGAAGTGACGGCGCCGCTGCCGGCCACTGAAGGCACGTCAATGGCTGTCACTAGGGGAACAGACCCTGGCGAAGCCAAAGACATTTCCCGCTCGCGCTATGTGCCGGAAAGTGGCTTCGGGACCGCACTTTTTGACGCCAAGAAGAATGGATTCAACGAAGTGAACCAGTACCTGATGCTGTGGACTGCCGCACATTGCTGGACAAAGGCAAGCTGATTTGCTTTCAACCGCTACCGCCACCAGAACACAGTCGAATTGGAGGACGTCATTAATGGTCGGGATGGAGCATTTGAGGAGGGAAGAGAAGAGGTCAATGGAGTCTGCGTTGACGCCGGCGCCTTTGTTGCGAGCAGCATGTCGGATGGTGTCGCATATGTTACCAGGAAGGGAGTATATTTGGTGGTTTTGAAAAGAAGAGGGGTGGGGATAACCTAGAGTTGGAACGGTGGGGGTGTATAAATTTTTGACATGGGTGATGTTTGTGGGTCCAATGGTGGCAATGGATTGTGATGCGCAAGCTCTAGAAACTGCAGTTCGATACTCGTCGTTGTCTGCGGCTTGTTGTGCGCTGCGATTTTGTCCGGTGTATGTGGGGCGGTTGTTCTGTTTAAGCCGGCGAACCTGCATAGCCAAATGGAAAAGGAATGCAATGTCGCCACAATATGCTGCGTTAATTCTGTCGCGGATGGTGTGGCCGATGGAGATATGGTTGCGTTGCTCTTTTGTGGATGGTGCGAAGATGTTCTCCAGAAGCTAGGCAAATATTCGACCTCATAACTCCACCAAAAACCTCGCTGTAGGTTGTCCCCCACCACCGCTCACCTTATTTTGCCATCGACCACCCTCTCCACTGTTGACGTGTTGCCGCCGGTTCTGCTGCGGTATTGCCTCCACCTGTGACCGCCGCCTGCTGCTGCTGTCCGCCGCTGCTGTTGCTGTCCATCGTTGTCTCTGCCCAAGGCTGCCACCCCGTTAACGCTTTGTCACGTCCCGTGTCCGCTGTCCACCACCGCTGTCCGCCGCCGCCGCCGCCGCCACCACTGCCGCCACCGCCCCGCCAGGTATGGTGCAAGCGTAGGTGGCCCAAAAACTACTTAAACGTAACATTTTAAGAGTTTTTTCGCTGACCCTTTTTTTAATATTTAAGGAGATTATTGTTAAAGACACGTAATAGTAAACGAGTGTTTAAAGAATATCATGCTAGTTTAACCACCCCTACAAAGTATTTCCTTAAATTAGTTAAGTGCTTCTCATCAGTTTGATATGTCATACCCCTATTGTTATTAGGGGCCAACATGTCAACTGGAGATCTTTTTCACGATGAACGATGAAATATAAGAATCACCCGGCGCTGGTGTGTCCGATTGATGCTATTGGAGCGAGTGCTCACCCGGTGGCGGTGTTTAGTGGCTTTATGAAAGCTACAGATCTCCTCCATCAGGTGATGCGCTTGGTATTGTATTGCTGTATCGCAATGGCCATCGAAACGGCCAGCAAAGTGTGTACATTATGTTGCATCATCGTTTTGTTGATTGTTTCCCTGGTGGCCGCCTGGGCAATACAGAGCGAGTAGTCACCCGATGGTGGCGTCTAGTGGCTTCCAGTGAAGCCTTGGTCATACTGCATTGGGCAATGCGCCTCCGTATTGCACTGGCGCACCACCATGGCCATCGAAATGGCCCGCAACGGAGGTCCATATGTTCCCCGCCGCAGCCTATTTCGATTGCTGTAATCATAGCTAAGGACCATCTTATGGTCCATTAAATTAATAGCGAGGTATATGATTATTCTTCATTAATATGCTATTGACTAATTCATATCATATTGGCCGCCGCTGACGACAAGGGGTGCCATTTCGGCCACCATTGTTGCCGGTGGACAAGCCCGAATTCGATTAATATCATAGAGGTCAACATAAAAAAATTAATTTCTACATTAATTTATTGAATCTATTACATTGCTTTGATGGCGGCATCGGGATGAACATGTGCAAGGCCTCCCACCCCTCAGGCGGCATGGGTTCATCAAATCCACACCGCTGGAGGGGTGAGCGGCTTTGTAGGTGATTTGGGCTTTTTGTGTGGTTTTTGACTTAAGACTCGTCAGTCAGACACGTCCTACCTACGTTTTAAAGATGTTACAAAGTGTCCCACCCAGGCTTGCATGGTTTTTTGATTGAGGCGCATCTGCGGAAGGGGTTGGCTTCTAAGGTCAACTTTGAAGGGTTTAGTATTAAATTATAAATTGAACGAGTAATTAATTTATTTTTACTGTCTC
>JALLOS010000328.1:0-13597 GCA_036939435.1 Stephanodiscus minutulus
TATCATACACCGACATTTGTGGTACCTAGTCCTATTAAAAATATAATAGTAATAATAGTACTCTAATACATAAGTAATATTAGATAGTAGAGAGCACGTAGAGTGTATGTATGTAGGGTAGGTACCATATAGTACATATCTGCATCTTTAATCTTTACGTCAAAGCCGCTCGAATGGTGAATCCCTCGGCTGCTGCGGCGAAGGCGGGGACGGCATCGCTGCCGAAGCTCCGATATCTGAGCGCGTGGTTCTGCCCCTACGCGCACAGGGCGACGATAGCGCTGGAACATCACGCCGGTCGCGTCGAGTACGAATGGGTCGAGGTATGTGCGCTTCTCTGCAGCGTGCCCCCCTGCTCCATCCCCCCCCTTGCCTTCGCTCCGTGCGGCGTCGGGCGGTTACGTGGCTGCCCCGCCGCCAAGTGGTGGTCCGGTCGGCGGAACGGAGAGATGTGTAGGCTGTTTTGGAGAGAGAGAGATTCGAGAGAGTTACACATTCGCATCTTCCTGCACTCCCTTCGTTTTATCGCGCCCCCCCCCCCCTTCTCTCGCTTGTCTATACCTAACGTGCTCCCTCCGCAAAACCATTCCCAACAAGGCATTGGTGAGTCGATGGATCAACGAGATAAAAACTCCTCATCCTCTCTTCCGCCCCAACCGCCAACCCGAGCATGTTAGTCATTCATTCGTGCATGATTGAATCATCCGAATTCGATGCTAACCATCTTCTTCTCTCGTGCATGAAAAACAAACGATCCGAACAAACGAACATGATTATTTGACACCACATACGTACATACATGCACGCACACATTCACACACACACACACATACAGGGATGGGAACAAAGACGCGACGAGAAGAACGTCACCGGCACCGGAAAGGAATGGTGGTATCATTGGAAGGCGGACGAGTTGAAACGTGCGAATCCATCGGGATTGGTGCCGACGTTGATGCCGATGGACGAGGCGGGAATTCCGAACGAAAAGAGGGTGAGAGAGAGAGAGAGGGAGGAGCTATTTCTCGCTTTTTTTTCGTGTCTCGGATTTGCTCCGCCCGAATAAAACGAACATTCCTCTCGTCGTCGGTCGTCGGTCGTCGGTCGTCGGTCGTCGGTCGTCGGTCGTCGGTCGTCGTCGTCGTCGTCGGTCGTCGTCGTCGACGATGGTTGGGGTCGAATGGGGAGCGCTCACGTATTCTTCGTCCATCTCGCCCCCCCACCATTCCGCCGTCCGTGTTTTCCTACTCCGCACCACCCTCCTCCCCAGAGCGTGTACGAATCCCTCATCACGGTGGATTACGTCGATGCGATCGCGAATCCCCCCGACGAGAACCTGCGTCTCGTGCCTTCGGATCCGTACCTCGCGTCGCAATGCCGTTACTGGGCCGACAAACTCAATCGCGAATGCTGCTCCCCGTATTACGGCGTGCTGGTTCGGACGGAGGAGGGCGAACGGAAAGCGCATTTCGACAAGCTCGTATCGGGCCTGAAGGCGTTCTCGAGGGAGATCGAGAGGAGCGGGAGCGACGGAAGGGGATTCCTCGGGGGTGGGAGATTATCGAGCGCGGATGTGTCGCTGATGCCATGGGCATATCGGTACGTTCCCCGTTGTTTCCCACGCCCACGGGGTGGGGGGGCGGGGGGATGTTCGGTCGAATGATGATAATAATCGCGGGTGTGCCCGGTGGTGCAAAACAATTCCAATCCCCCCAAGTTCGACATACTTACATCCCTACTCTACTCTTTCTCTCCACCACCGACCAACAACCCAGGTATTACATTTTCGAGCATTACCGCGGCTATGTCATACCGATGGACAACGATCCCGAACTGCACGCGTACCGGGTATGGCACGATTGGGCGTTCTCCCTAGACAGCGTCAAAAGGACATTGCCTGACAAAAGCAGATATCTAGAGCACATAGGGAAGTATGCCGATTCGAGCGCGAGGAGTAAGGTGGCCAACGCCGTAAGAAGGGGCGTATCCGCGCACGAGATCGAAGACGACAAGGACACGTACTAAGCCAGGTCCTTTGAGACACATCGTGGTACCATACCATGCAGATATTATGGTCCGGCGCTAGGTAGGCAAAATCGCAATCTCGCCAAACATAACCTCCCCGCAAAAAATCGACAGTAGAAAAACATCTATTGAACCCGTCCGCCGTGTGTTTCGTTACTGTTTAGAATACCATAAGACGAGTCCATTATGTTCCATCCATAAAAATTAAGTTCAGAAGAGACTATTGAATTGCATCCACATCTTACAAGTTCTTTATCTAGTCTATTCGCCTACAGAAGATGCTTAACAATACACTAACCACCATTCTCTCTCCTAACTACATGTGAGTCTCACAAATACGTAACGGATGAGATTTCCATCCACACAGCTTTATACTTCCTCCACTTTCACTTTTTGGTTCGGGTCAAGAATCTTCCACGGCTGGCATACCACTGTTCCATCTGTGTGAATAGGGAGAGATAAAGTTGAGAATATTGAGCATGTATTACAGGACGGTCTGGGACGGGTCATGGGAAGAGGAAAACTTACTCATTAACCCCTTCTCAATTAATTGCATCGCCGTTGGTACTTGATTTAAACTAACTCTACCAGCCACCTTAGGCCGAATTTCACCCCGTTGCAACTTCCAAGTCAAATATGATAATTCTTGGGCAAACATGGCCGGATTTTTTGTGAAGCTGCCAAACAACTCATACATGATTGGAGGATTCCAAAAGGATTTCGCCTTGACGGTATCCCACCAGCTCATATCATTTCGTATTTCTGATACTTTGTCGAAATTGCATATGAGAATACCATCGCGTCTAAGCGCATGATACGATGATTTATATCCATCGATCTTCAGGAGATCGATGACGACATCCATTTTACCCTCGAGTTCAGGGGGCCACTGTTGAGGTTTCAAGCATAACCACTGAACACCCAATTTGGTGAGATATTCTTTGTGCATCTCGTGTGCTGTGGCATACACGTTAGCGCCATCTTGGAATGCTAGTTCGACGAGTGCCTGTCCAACAGGTCCAGATCCTCCGGTAATGAGGACATTTGCGTTTGTGAGTGGCGCGCCGTCCTTCTTTGCAAGCTTCAAACACTGATATGCCGTCATGTAATTCGCTACCAAACATATGATATCATCGTGGCTTGCACTCTTGGGCAGGAGTATGGCCCAGGAAACAGGTATTGAAATATACTTGGCGTTCCCACCTCCTTTGGGAAGTAGTGCGGCGACACGATCGCCGAGGCTGGTTTTGAGAGAGTCGACCATGGTACCTAAGGCGCAGACTTGTCCGACTACTTGAAAGCCTGGTATGAAGCGGAAACTGTCTTTAACAATGCAATCGTTAGAGGATACCGTGGTTGCCTGGACGGAGTGTGAGCATTTTGTTAGAGAGCATGTTGGTAGATTGGTAATGAATAAGAGCTGTCATAAAGTAGCTGAGAAGAGTTGAACGTAGACCTTACCTCAACCTTGACCAACACATGATCTGGAGCATTTGGCGCGGGCAAGCTGCTATATTGCCTTACAATCAAATTCTCTACCCCACCACGCTCGGCGCAATACAAGTCCCGCTGTCGGTCATCATGATCCCATAAATTGGTATCAACGCCTTCACTCCGATGAGCAATGCAAATACACGAAGAGGAGGAGATCGTGCTATGGTTCGAGTTACCATCCTGATGATGCATTTTCTCATCATCGGGAAAATCAACCGATTCGTTCTCATCGCGAGTAATAATTTTGTTTTTCAAGGACTCTTTGATGTGCGATTTCGACCTTTTAACATGCGGATCCTTAACGGAGACTAAAATGTCATCCCGGTGGTCAGTTCGCTCGACCATGGAGAGCTTGAAGTCGGCTTCCGCTTCAATTGATTCGTCTAAGCTAGAGAGATTCACAGGAAATGAGGACTCTTCAATTGATTGATCTTCGCTATGAAACAATGCAGAAAATATGCTGCTGTCGAGATCGTGTTCCGATGATGAATCCCGAAGTGTGTTCTCGAGTGGAAAACCCATGGAGTCAACACCTGGCTCTTTCTGAACGCTAACTTTCTCTTCCTTGGCTTGACAAGACTCGAGCGAAATACATGACCGACCGATAATTGTCTTCAAGCTATTATCGGCTTCCGTTTCAATTTTATTATCTTTGCTGATTTTTGAGTCCTTGGCGTCGTCTTCGATTGTTTCAATTAATTGATCTTCTGTGAAAAGATTGAAGCAAGTCGAGGCCTCGACGGGAATCATGTTCGTTGACTTCATTTCAGCTTCGCCATATGCCCTCCTCTCAGCGACAAGTTTGCACAGATTGTCAACCTTTTCCAATAACTCAGCATGATTCTGAGGTGTAGATAGAGTGGCATGCGTCGAAGAGCTATGACGGGCATCATCTTTCACACCTTCTTGCGGAAAGAGATCAAAGCCAATGAACTCATTGCCAGCATGCTGGGTAATGTCAGACTCGTTAACGGCCGCGAGTGGATTCATATCCATCGTCTCCTTAATAGCTTCCCCAGATGCATACATCTCCGTGACCGACTTATACAGCTTGTCAACCTTCTCCAGTAACTCATCATGATCCTCTGGTGATTTAGTAGCATGCGTCGAAGAGCATTTGTCACTTCCAACGTTATTACTCGTTCCCCCGCACAAGGAATCCACAGCTCTGAGAACGAGTTTTGAAAACTCAGACGGCTCCGCACACAGTAATGTAGCGCAAGAACTTCCGGAAGAATGGCTCGAGTACGTATCATCCATCCGGCAGCTGCTCCAGTCGTCGTTGGTCACCATGTTCCTGTGGTAACCACAAGAGTAGTCGTAGTAGGGAGCGCAATTATTGTAGTACGACGGCATCATGATCATGTCTGGTGGCAGCATGTCTGGTGGCACCGTCCGATGTTGAGTAGGCGTCATGCCCTGAGAAAAGCCCGAAACTAGATATCCGTGTTGGTACTGCTGCTGGTACTGCTGCTGGTAATCAAAGTGAAGCGATGGGTCCTGGATTGTGGGGCCAGCCACTACCTCCTTGTTCCCCTGTTGATATTGCTGTTGGTAATGATCATTAATGCCGCTCAGTCGATCTATCGAGAAACTGTCGCTCTTGACAATGCTTCCCTTTCTCGAACCTTTGGCCTTTGCTACACTGCCATTGGATTTGTTGCTGCTGCCGACGTTTATCTTTACCAAACTCTCGCCCGTTGCTACGCCGACAATGGATTCATCGATGTTGCCGGGGGGCTCGCCACTGAGGACGACATCGCCACCAAGGTCAAGCGAACCGAGGTCATAACTCGAACCCTTGCTGCCAACTCGGGATAGCAATCGACTAGAATGTGATTGGGATGACGTGTCTTTGCGGTTACTCTTAATCACCACGCTGATGGGCTTGGAAAAAGGGGCCATCGCAATTCGATGAATGAGCTCACTTCGAAGGGGATGTGTAGGTTGCGTCTCTGTGATCGAATAATATAATAATTGATTCTGACGACCTAAACAATATGGTACTTACACAAAATGCAAGCCATGATGATCCGTTCTCGTCGTTGAAGCTTTTATCGGATTCAAATTAAAGTTCTCCCTTTAATTCGAACGTTTTCGCAAGGTGCGATCCGTTCTGATCCTGGATGTAAAAGTACTTATCTAGTACGATAATATGTGTGTAATTTCAATTACTAAAAGGAATGAAAATATTTTCGTAATCAAGATCTAATTTTCCCATTCAGTTCGTCGGCTACGCCCTTCTAAACGAAGGAAATAGTATCAATCTAATTTTCCCTGATAAATCGCGCCCGAAAGGGACCCTTTTCGATTACGCCGCCCCCGCCCCGCCCCCCCCCGCCCAATCCCTCTTCCGTTCGATCGCATGGTACCATAGAATCGAGGCTCCCAGCGCGATTTCGATCCTAGTACTGTGCTCTGGTGGTGTCCAACAACGAAAGTCTTTCGATGGCAGCAAAAGCTCCGCCAAGATCACGGCAGGCGGCATCGTAGAGCAATACAATTCAACGCTGGGTGGAATCAACAAGCATTGGCCTAACATTCTCACTAGGGATCCAATATTCTAGAAATGATTCGTTCTCCGAAGAAACATCCAAGCCTGAGCGCGCGCTCTATGTACCTCGCGACACTCTGGACACAAATGATAGGAGCATCAATTAAAAGACGAGACCGCTCTCCTCAATGTCGTCGTGTATATATCTAGTTTAGGAGGATCATCTGAATCCAGAGACCAAGCGCACATTTATTGTCAGTATCAATATCTTTCAAAGTTCTCCGCCAAGCGAGCAGTTGGCTTTGTAGCCCTGTTTGGCCTGTATCCAATCGAATAGAATTTCGATGACCCTCGTTTCCGAGCCAATCCGCGGGGTGTTAAAGCCCTTGCTGTCGCGAGCAGACAGCATGGACTCAAGCACCGACTCAGAAAGCGAAATCGTCTGAAGTATTTCCCCAGGATTCGAAGTCGACCCCGGTGGCGACCCCCCCGGCGATACGAGTTCCGTTACGAGCTCAGTGAGGATGAGCGTTGGCATCAACGGCTGTGTCTTAAAAGGCATACTGTGTAACAATGGTGGCAACAAAAACAAGGAAAAAATGGCTGACCCCACAATCCTGGACCCATCGCGTCAAACCCATTATCAATACCAACACGGACATCCGGTTTCAGGCCATCCTCCGGGTATGATGCCCATTCTATCAGGGGTGATACCATTGGGTGTGATGCCCTCTCCGGTGGACATGATGCCACCGTACTACAATTGCGCTCCCTACGGAGGAAGCTGGTACGACTACTCATGTTGGCACCCGTACAAACAGACCGTTGACAGTGGGAACATCGGCGGCAGTCCTTCTGGAAATAGTTGTGTTGGGGGCTGCCATGACTGCTCTTGTGGACTCCCGGACATAAAGACCATCTGCGTTTGGAGCAGCAACGGAGTCGATGATTCGATCTCACAACACGCGGAGCCGTCCGGGGATCGCTCAACCAGAGCAGGTAATGATGGAAGTGATCGAGGCTCTTCGACATATGCTACACTGTCTTCTCTTCGGGATCATGCTGAGTTATTGGAGATGGTTGATGAGGACAAACAGACCTTAGACATTGAGAGTAGCGGGGTCAAAGCGAGCAGTTCCTCTGGAAGTTCTTGCGCTACATCATTGTTCGCGGGATTATCCAGGTTGACAGATTTATTTATCGGTTTGTGCAACCCCTCAACCAGAACGGGCAATGGTGTTGAAAGTCATCAAAACTCTTCGACGCAGGCTACACTGTCTACTCCTCAGGAGTTGGTGGAGAAGGTTTGTATGCTCTACAAGTTGGTCACTGCGAAGGATACATCTGGCGAAATTTTTACCCCTCTCAAGTCTTATCAAGCCAATGAAGAAACAGCCGCTACTCCGCCAGAGCCTGTGGTTGATTCCATGGGGTTTCCACTCGCATCGTCAAGTGAGATGATCCTTTCTGGGGCTTTGTCGTGGGAGAGTGATTTCAGCAGCATCAATCTATTTGCAGGTGATGATGTTAATGGCTCTTTAAGCCCAGTACGAAGTTGTGCATGGTGTGGACTAGTCGGCAGTAACGGTAAGGCTGCCAAGAAATTCATCGTCTGTACTGCATGCCAGTCGACCTATTACTGTAGCTCTGACTGTCAATCGGAGGATTGGACCAATGGCCATGCCATGATGTGTCAGCTGGTGACTATTGCGGACTAGGATTGCAAAGGAATCGTAACGTCAAGTCATTGCTCTGCATACCCCGCCGTAGTGCATTTTTTGTAAAGCGTGTGTTAATGATATTCAACTTCACCACACTGCCTCGCTGTTTCGCGACTGGGCGTAATGTGGCTGTTTTGTGTGTGTGGAGCAGAATTATGGCTAAACAAAGATTATGTTTTTCCAATATTATTTAATCATGATATGATGTTATTCTTACACCTATCAAGATTCCAATATACAGAACTATCTTGCGCAAGCCAACCTCATTCTCTCTGGTAACTGAGCTGAACCAAATCTACAAACAGAGAATTAAAACGAGAGACGAATTAGTCAAAAGCAACACTCCAGTGCTTCATAAGAGCCACTTTTATGTGTCTCGTGTGCAAACATAACATATTTATTCTCTCACCATCTTTCAAAGTCTCGGCCATCCCAGCAAGCTTTCCCTTGAACTTTTGTCTCCTCTCTTTTGCCTCATCTCGTCGTTTCGTGGACTTTTGAATCTCTTTTGTCAACCTAGATTCTAATTGGAACTTCTCCTTGGTGAGAGTCTCGATTGTGGATGCAAGGGAGTCGACTTTATCTTGGGCAGAACCATCGATGTTAGCGGAAGAAGCCAATTGCCCTCTCAAGTCGTCGTTCGCACGTTCCAACTCCGTAACGCGATCCGACAGCTTGTTTGTGATCTCGGTATCGCGAAGCCTCAGTGTCTGGACTTCATCCCACGCGGCTTTCAATTCATCTCGAATTCTTCTATTCTCCTCCTCCGCCATTGATGTTTGCTCCGCCTCTATCCGCCGCTTCACCAGGATTTCATTTTCGGATTCGCGCTCAATCAAAGTACTCTCGAGCTCGTGATTGCGTGTCTTCAGATCGCATATTTCCCTCAATAAGCCATCCCTATCCTTCTGGTTGCTGATGGTTAGGTCCACCAATTGCGTCATGATTCCCTTATTTTCCCTCTCCATACTCGTGGCCCTGCCAAGGGCAAGCTCGATGTTCGCCTTCAAGCAAACGATTTCATCCCCCGTTTCTAGCAGGGCCTTTTCCGTCCGCAGTCGGCTCTCCTCCGACTTGGCAGTTTCCATCTTGATCCGCTCGATTTCCCTCTCGAATTCTTCCACCAAACCGTCGTCGTATTCCACTTTAGTATTGCTGAAAAACAAAGCAGGATTCGTTTCGTCGGGGGTGATTTGTTTTGTGAACTAGGAACGACAATACATACTACCAAATCGATCGAACAACGAAAAACCTACCTTTTGGCATTGGTCGTGACGAGCATGGTACGCGTGGCAAAGTCTAGTGTAGATTTGGATTCTTCCAAGTATTTGACGTCGGGACTGATGCAGCAAATGCACGCCATCCGAGCATTTCTTTTTTTGAGGGATGTGTTCAGAGGGTTGAGAAATCCTCCTCGGTGCGTGTTGTGTTTTTTGCAGCAATAATTCAATACACATTCGCCACAAGTACTTACCCGGAGAGGGATGGTTTCAAAATGCGCGTGAGCTTGCTATCCCTGTAATTGATGTGTCCGCCGTCCTTCTTCCCGAGCTTCGATAGCACTCGCGAGAGGGTGAGAAGGCTTCGGACGTGATAGTGTTTGCAAAAGAGAGGGGAACGTTCAGATTTGATCACTCCGTCGATAAAGGCAACGGGGTCTACGCTACGACGCAACTGTGCAACGATAAGTATATATATATATATATATATATATATATTCACTGACCTTTGGTTGATCTTCCCCCCCTCCTTCTGGCGTTCGCCCGTGGCCCCGGTCACCCTCACCGACTCCGAACCGGCGAGGTCGACCAGATTCAGACTGCTCACGGTGGTGATCACCTTCCGGCCGCTCCTCGTTCGGGTACGACAGTTCGATCCCCCCCCCCCGCCTTTGCGCAAGTGGTAGTCGCGACGAGCGTCGTCGTTCTCCTTGTCCTCGTCCCCCCCCCCCTCCTCCTCTACTGACGCATCGCCGCCGCCGCCGCCCGGCAACCACCCGGCCGCCGCATCCGCATCCGACGCCTCCCTCCTCTCGTACGTGATCCTGAATATGGTATGTCCCCTCGACGACCTTTCGTTCATCGCGGTCGATCCGACGGTGCGGTTACTCTCGGTGATCCTCACGACTTCCATGAGCTCGCCTGCGTTGCGTACCGTCCGTTCGGTCAATCCCGGTATCTTGACGTTGCCCCTCCCGTCCTCCTGTATGGGCAGGGAGGAAGAGGAGGAGGAGGAGTTGGAGGAGGAGGAGGAGGAGGAGGTGGAGGAGGTGGAGGATGCGGTGTTCCAGCAGAGCAGATCCCGTAGTTCCTCGTTGTATAGCTCCATGCACGAAATGCGAACGGTGATCATCGTGGACCGGGGAAAAGGGCGGATGGTGGTGGCATCGCCCCCCCCCCCCCCCTCGTCGTCGCCGTCGTCGTCGTCGTCGTCGTCGTATTCCTCCCGAACAGATCTTTCCCCGCGGACATGAGAATGCCGTGCATCGTGTGAGTTTTGCCTGTTTTTATTGGCGCGAAAGAGAGGAGGGAAGTGTTTTTAGAGAATATGGAACAAACGTTCCAGCGTGGTGATGTGGTCATAAAGTACTATCATATAATACATCCAGTGTTGCGTTTTCGTCGGTAAAAACACCCGAACGGGACGACGAAGAAGTATAAAATAGTAATAATAATACATCATCGTCACTATACATTTTACTCACCCGTGCTTGTTTGACCGTAGGTGAACACCGTACCATCCCTGCCCTGCCCCATCACCGATCGCACGATGTCGGATACCATCTCGCCGTACAGTCTCGACGTGTCGCTCGATTCGCCGTACACGCGATCGTACGCGTATCGCCGCCGCTGCCGCTGCCGCTGCGCGGGGGTGGCATCGTCGTGGTCCCCCGAATGCGAATGCGACGACGGCGGCGGCACGACGACGACGACGGAGTTCTCCGCATCGGTCGCCGGCGCGTACGCGCGCGGACGGAGATCGCGCGCGCGATCGCCGCCGCCGTCCTCGCCGTCGTCGCCGCCGTCCCCGGGGTAGGACGACGACGGCGGGAGGGGGAAAAGGAGGGGACGGATCCTCACGCACACCCTCACCCCCTCGCCTCCCCCCCCCCCCCCCTCCTCCCCGAAGCCGTCGATGATGACGCCCCCGTCGGAGGAGGATGGGAACGACGACGACGATGACGGGCGGTGGTGGCATGATTCGCGTCGTTTCGGGGGATGGATGGGGGGTGACGACGATGGCGATGACGATGACGATTCTCGCTCCCGGGGCGGCGGCGGCGGCGGCGGCGGCGGCGGCGGCGAGGCGGGTTGGCGGCGGCGGTGGTGGTGGTGGAGGAGGTCGCGGCGGAGGCGGGGGAGGCCGAACTTGGACGATCGCGACGGCGCCGCGTCGTCGGCGTCGCCGTCGCGATGATCCGGGCCGGGCCTCGGTGTGCCGGGGGAGGACCCGGGGGGGGTCGGGGCCGGCGTCGTCGCGCCCGTCGTCGAATTCCGCCCCGGGCGGTGGTGGTGGCGGCGGTGGTGGTGGAGGAGCGTCATGTATATTATCTAGTATATATTATCTCCCCCCCCCCCCCCCCTCCTCGCCGGTATGGTGTCAGATTCGGGGACGACCGCACACGCGCGATGGACCTCTCTCTCCTCGTGATATTATGGGATATAATATGGATGATGATGTAAAGTAGTAGTAGATATTATGTGCTTTCACTCTCTCTCTCTTTCATAATATATTCGTAGGACACCACCACCTCGGTGAATCTCAAACGAGATGATTGATAGATAGAGAGGAGGACCGACAAAGCAGGGGGGGGGGGGGGGCGGAATGAAGTTTCGATATTGCGATGCCTTCCCGATGTGTTGTTTTCACGGGTGGAAACGATAATTTTCTCGCAGTGAGACGTTCGGAACTACATAGAATACCTACCTACAATCTGATATCCACGAAAGAGGCCAAAAAAGGGGTGTACTTCCATAGAGAAGGAAAGATTTAAAGTGTGTCGTCTGTCGTCTGTCGTCCGTCGTCAACGTCGTCAGTCGTCTGTACCTATTGAGTTCCCACGTAAGTACATTAGTTACATGCAGCATTTTAATGTGTAACTTACATCAGTAGTTTGTACTGACTATTAGGTAGGTATTGTAAAAAATAACGTCAGTACTTTTTACTGATAACTACGTATGTGTAACTTACGTCAGTAGTTTTTACTGATAACTAGGTAGGTATGTCAGTACTTTTTACTGATAACTACGTAAATGACCGAGTCTCAGCTTTAAGCGGCCGCCATTTGCAGAAACAACACAACAACCAAACCAAAACAGTAACAGCAATGGGGCGGGTATTCGAGACGCGACTCGGCCGCGGCAGAACGTTTGGGGAGGACGATTACCCGTCGTTTTGGACGGCGATTCGAGCGACGAATTATGAAATGAAAGCATACACTCCGTGGCTGTAAGCAGCCACCAAACGATGAAAAGACACACATCAACCAACCAATAGGCAGTGTCGGTGATGGGGGGAGGTGCTACGACAAGTTGCGACCACTGCGGAACGTATGGGGAGACGGGAGCGCGATCGGATCGATTTTGGGGTGATCGACGTGCGCAAAGAGGTTGCAGCGGGGGGGGGGCTAAAAATAACATAGTCATGCCATAGGATCCAGCAAAAGGCAACACCATGGTGAGCTTATTTATTTTCGCGAAGTCTTTTGTTGATAAAGTAGATTATTAAGTACGAATGTATGTATGTCAGCTTGCAGAGGATTTTTTCTCGGAAATCCGTAGCCCGCGGAGCGACACCTTTTTTTGCCAAAACGCCCCCTCCCCCACAAAAAAATCAAACTGCCCCAGCGCGTGGTGAAGCCCCTATTGGCTTGTTTTATGTTGAAATATATTATTTCCGTAGAAAATCGCAGGTATCGTACTAGAGTAGGAAGTTAGCCAACCTTTTCGGTGCTGCTAAGTGACAAATGGTGCTCATGACACAGGAGTCGTGAGTGAACGTGAAAATGGGAATTGCAAGAAGGGACCGGAGGTGCAATTTTTGGCGAGCAACAGCTTGGATGAAACCAAGCGTGAGCTGAAAGAATGAGCTTGTTCAAACTCCTTCTTGAACACAGCACGCCGATGTGCTGGAGTCGGAGCGAGCGGGGGGGGGAAGTTGGAGTATGCGTGAGGTGTCGTGTGCAACACCGAGCGCATAATCTCTTGACCTGCTCTGTGAGCGCTCGTTTGGTAGCGAATAGGTTAACGATATAGATTATCGAAATACCGCCGGACCAGCATGCCATCGAATGGCATGGCCTCTCCTTGGCGGGGCGATTGCGGCCCACGAGACCTTGCGGTCATCTCTCTGCCTCTGCGTAGCCTTCATAGCTTAGTTTATTGTCGAGTACTGTGAGCGTTAGCGGGTACCATCGAGGCCGATGGGATATCAGTCGAGAGACTGATTCCGAGGCCGACGACAAAGATCGCCCGTTGCTTGTGGTCACGGGCACTTCTTCTTAGTTTATCAGACCCATTAAATTTGCCCATGTGGCACGATTGGGTGGCCGTCCACGCCAAGCGCTTTGCGCCCATCGCTTGAGTCAAGGCCGTGTGATAACAAGGCTTGTTGACGTATGGCTTTGGTCGTGGAACCAGCCCGCCGCAAGCCAATGAAGGGACTGTGTCCCGAGGATTGAACGCTGAGGTGACCAACGTCTCGACGCGAAGCTGAGGGTACTATGTCCCGATGCAATAATCAAACTGATTTTGGGAGAAGGGATACCTTCTTGCCATCCACAGGGAGAATCATCGCTCGATTTGATCTCGGCGATGCATAACGATGAGGAGTGATGGCTACACTCCCACCAAGTCATCTGTGTTAC
>JALLOS010000329.1:0-13653 GCA_036939435.1 Stephanodiscus minutulus
TTGGCAGAGATTGAGCGCATTCAAAAGGAAATGGAGCGTCTCAAATTGAATCATGCTGAAGAGTTACATCAGGTCGCGGCGGCACACCGGCAAGATTTCGAGCGGATGCGTTACGCCGTTGAAGTAGAGGCGTCACTTGCGACTGAGCTGAAGAAAGTCGATAGGCTGAAAGACGAGCTCCGAAGCATCAAGGCTCTTAATAGCGCTCTGATGGTTCAACAGGTGATTCTGCAGTCTGATTACGCGGCAGGAAGATCTTTCAAACACGAGAATGTGACACATAGCGAGGCTCAGGTCCTTGCACTGACGTGCTTTTTCTTTCTATTTTCCTATCTGAGTAATCAGCCCACTATTTACAACGAAACCATGCTTGGTAAACCGAGTGTTGGATGCCTCGATGAGGGAAAACAGCAAACACAGTCGGGTCAATTTTCATCATGAATCTTCGCAAACTGTGAAATTATTGAGCATCTCATCCTCCGTGATATGGCATAATTCGAAGATAAAGTTGAGTAAAAACACGCATCAATAACGTCTGGGAAACACCACTGCTTTTGGATTTTGAGCCTGCGACGATGTTGTTGCACCCCCCGTGGCTGCAACTTGGTATCCTTACCCCATGGTCCAGCCAAACACTTACACGTTGGGGCCATACCCCCCTCTACCTTCTCACCCCGTGCCATCGACCACAATCATAATCGTCCAATCACAATCACTTTATCCTCATCATGTCTTCCGCGAGTCCCCCTATGTGAAGATAAAGATTTGCCTGCGTCTCCCACCCACCGACTCCCCCGGGCGATTTTATAGTATATTCATCCACATCCTCCCTCGCAACGACAACCCCGCTTTGTGCCATCACGACACAAGTCTTTCCATGCGACTGGTCGTCCAGATCAAAGCGCCAATTTCCTCGTCGTCATCAGAGAAGTTTTGGTCCATGATAGACGGATGAAGCAAGGGCGATTGACGGACAGCGGCACGTCTCATGTTAGCTTCCAGATTGTGCGGGTTGATTTTGATTTCCCCTCCCCTCCTCTCGATGGCACTTGTGACGAGCGTGACCTCGTATTCTTCTACGGGCTGTGGGGTCCACCCCCCTTTGTGATAGGCGGTGGCGAGAGAATCCGCGCCATGCCTGTGACAAAGTCCTTCCTTCCGCGCTTGTTTGGCGCACCCCTCGTGGCTGCAACGTTTCATCCTCGCGCCATGTGTGACGCAAACGCCCCCCTTGACGGCTCCGTTGGCGCACCCCTCGTGGCTGCAACGTTTAGCCCTCGCGCCGTGCGCGACGCAAACGCCCCTCTTTTGGAGGAAAACGGTCAAACTGCTCTGTTTGGCGCTGCCGTCTGCCAACTAGAACAGATTTTAACCCTCGTTTCTGTTCTGCCACAGAACAGACGCGCGGGGGGATGTTGTGTGTGTATTCCCATTCATTACTTTCATCGATGCTGCACATTTGTTTTTGTATGGCACATGTTTTTTGTGTATGCCCATTCAAACACTGCCACTTCCGCCGCTGCCGCCGCTGTGCTGCCGCTGCCGCCGCTGCCGCCGCTGCCGCCTGAAAACGGGCGCGCGTTGACCCCCAAGATTAGGTTGGATCACGACAGTCCCAATCAAGCTCTACGACTGTGAAGCCTCATGGGGGACAGACAAAAAGGAATGAGTTATGGGGGTCCTCTATCTACATAGATACTAAAGTGCCTAAAAACACCCTGTTGCAAAATTCCGGCCAAAATAGTACTTAGACTTTTGCGGAGCAACAGGTCATGACCATCTTGGCTGGTAAGCGGCAGCAGCCGCGGAAACAGAGGCCGCATCGACGGAGGAAGCAGCCACTGTCGGGAGGCAGAGACACCGGCAGTGGCGGCGGAGGAAAAATCAGGACAACAATGACGGCGATAACCGGCAACGAAGACTACGATGCGGGCCGGGCATCGCGTCGTTGTCAACGACGGCGACTGGTACGACGACAATGATCACGACGACAATGAGGGAAACTGTTGCCATGAGGACAATCATGATGATGACCGTCGGAAGGGGGGCGGCGTTTGCGTTGCGAACGGCGCGAATAAGAAACGATGCAGCCAGGAGGGGTGTGCCAACAAAGCCCGAAGGGGAGGCATTTGCGCCACGAACGGCGCGAAGGTGAAACCCACAAGAGGCGTTTGTGTAACGCACGGCACGAGGGTTAAAAGGTGCAGCAACGAGGGGTGCACCAAACAAGCCCGAGGAGGAAGCGTTTGTTGTGGGCACGGCGCGGATTCTCTCGCCACCGCCCATCACGAAGGGGGATGGACCCCACAGCCCGCCGAAGGATACAAGGTCACAGTTGTTGCAAGTGCCATCGAAAAGGGGCGGGGAAATCAAAAGCAACCCGCACAATCGGGAAGCTAACACGAGTCGTGCCACTGTCCGTCAACCACCCTTCATCTGTCTATCATGGACCATAAATTTACTCTGATGACAACGAGGAAATTGGCGCCAGTCGCATGGCAAGACTTGCATCCTGATTGCGTAAAGAGGTGGTGTCATTGTGAGGGGGGATTTGGATGATTATATAATAAATTTCCCGGGGGAATAGGTGGGTGGGAGGCAGGGGCATATCTTTATCTTTATAGAGGGCGACTCGAGGAATAAACAAAGTCTATTGTGATTGCGATTGGACGATGATGATGATGATGGTCGATGGCACGGGATGGGAAGGAGGAGGGGAATCGGAGAGGCGTTTGACTGGGCCACAAGGGAAGGATGCCCACTTGCAGCCACGAGGGGTGCAATGGCATCGTCGTGGAGAGAGGAGTTTGTCATAGGCAACGAAACCTGCCTGCAGTCGTGATGGGTGCACCATTCAAAGAGTAAAAAACCAAAAACAGTAATATCTTGTCTTTTTAGTCATTACTGCTACTTATTTTTACTCAACTTTGTCTCCTGTTAGAATTATGTACAAGGATGAGCTCTTACATGATGCTCCAGGATATACCTATCTAGTATGCGAAAGATTCATGATGAAAGTCAACCCGGATGCGTTTGCTGTTTTTCTTCATCGAGGCATCCCACACTCGATTTACCATGCTGCATTGGGTAAAGGTAAAATCAAATGATGAGGACTGATGACTCAGATATGAAACTAGAAAGTGAAAGCACATTACTGACCTTCCGGGACCACATGCAAATACAAGGATTGAAGAAGCACCAATTATTTCAGCCTTCCTTTTGACATCATCCATCACCAGTGGCAAATCTGGTTTAAAAAAAAATATGGGTCCCATTCCATTCTTGTGCACAGTTTCTTCGCGAGTTATGTGTATGGACACTTCCAACAGAGGCAATGAGGGGTCGTGGACGGAGAGCTCACGATAGATCAATAGTTGGTCCAGGAACAGCGCAGCGTCGGCCTCAAAGGGCATTATCCAAATANTGCAATGTGAGCCATTTTCGACATGGTTCACCTTGCTTTTCTCGTATATATCCTTGATGATACTGATTATTGGGGTGATGCCGATTCCTCCACCAACAAGAACAAGTGATCCATATCTGCGATAGTTGAAAGTCAGGTTACCATAGGGTCCGTCGACGCGAATCAGTGCCTGCCTATTCTCGGATACACATTTCTCGGAGTATTGCGCTATTCTTTTGGTGTGATTACCCAACCTAACATGTGCGGGAAAGCAAACAAAACAAAGGAAATATGTGTAAATGATAAGGGGAAGAGGATATAGCATGTCGTAGCTGAGCGAAATGCACTTACGCCCTTATATACAGGTCAATGAAGGGTTGACTCGGGCCTGATGCAACTGAGAAGGGCTGCATAGTGTGTGGGGATAAGTCAGCCGGCGTCATGAAAAATCGAGAGTGGGGCAGGTAATGCCAAAACGAAATTCAACAACTCACATGCCATTCAGTGAGCGACAGTTCCGGAAAGTTGACTACTACCCACTGTCCGACCGTATTACGACCGAGAAGCTGGTTCAGCGGCGTTTTGCCCACCCGGACGAAAGTCGTCTTCCCCCGTTCTCCCACGGGTTCTATACGCATGGTTTTCCTCGGCAATTGTGTCCACACCATGTGCAGTACTTTGTCGACGGCGTAAGAGGCAACGGCAGCCAAAACGAACGGACGCGCACCCCGGGCATGCAGATAGACGCAAACTATGAATCCAACGAAGGCCAAGTGACTCCAGTAGAATGCGTTGAAGTACTTCCGTCGAATCCAGTTGAGCGAGGATATCGTGATGAAGATGCCAAACATCAGCGCGATGAAGCCTGTCTTGTACACGCGATCGGACATGAACTCCACGAGTCGATCGAAGTAGAAACAGGAATGGACGAACGACGCAACGACGGTGACTCGGCCTATGAACTGATGGTACACGATGACCTGGTCGAATGCCATCCCGAGGAACCAAGTGAATACGCTGTTCTTTATTGCGGATACGACAAGGAAGACGATGTTCCCCGCCGCCAGCGAGCCGAATCCAACATTAAAGTCGTATGGACTCAGCAGCAAAGCTGCAAAGTTCACTGCAACATAAAAGAGGCAGAAGACTAAGTATCCGTGTGAATGATCTGTTCCACTCAAGCGTTTCCCGAAGAACTTTGTCCACGCATAACGCAGCCTGGTATTTTTCTTTTCTTGATATGCAGTTATGCTTGACTGAACTGGTTGCGCGTCTGATTCATGTTTTTTTCGACTGAGTTCCATAGCTTGGTGATGATTTTGATCGAGCCTTGATAAAGCAATTGCTGTATCAACATTTGAGCACCTACTTGAAGACAGGATGTCATCTTCTACTCTATTACCAATCAATACCGACTGCTCCACCAGACAGCTATCATCAGTCTTGTCATTATTTGAGTAATCAGTACTAGGTGGGAGAGACCAAGGAGCACGAGGGGATTCGTCACTGGAGATGCGAATACCCACTTCACAGCTGTCATTGACAGCGCCATCATTTATGTCGACAAACTCGCAATCTCTCCTACCGTCATTCATATTGTCGCCCTGGGGCATCCTCAGCAATAATTTCTCAGGACTGATATCATCACTGGAAGTTGTGCCCGGAACGTTATTTTTGGCAACTCTCGGGGATGCGCTAAAAATTAACATCTCTCTCGTTTGCTTTGAGTTGTACCAATGTTTGTAATTCCGAAGTACTAGCGCAACGACGAAAAGAGCAGATAGAGAAAAACACAGCAATGCCCCAGGAGAAACAGCAAGCACTCGTGGAACGATCATGTGACCGATAGAGGGGTGCCAGCTTGGAAGCGTAAAACCCTCTTCTATTAGGTCGTCAATGTTTGGATGTGCATAATCCGGAGGTAGATAACCCTGCCAAAGATGATGTACCCTCGGATGGTGTTTGAATGGATTTATAGTCATGCCTTCCACAAGGCCTGGGTGGCCGCTGAATACCGAAAAAGGGATAACGGTCTGCACCAACTCGATACTCATCACGGCATCTACAATGACTGGAGCTGTTGGCGATCCCGTCAGCAACGCCTCAAAGCTCAATGCGGTCTCCGGAACAACCGGAACTGTTGGCAATCCCGTGGGTAACTTTTCAATACTCAATTGGCCTGTTGGCAACCTGGTCGAAAACTCTTCAAAGCTCAATGGAGCGTTGGTGGGAATGTCCAAGACGACGTACTCGAATGCGCCGTGGAACAACGCGGGCGATATCGTGCCCCTGTCCGCGGGATAGTACTTGCTCACCCCCTCGTATATGACCACGTCGTTGTTCGAATTGTACCGCCTCCCCTCCACGTCTCCCCTCGCCGCGCGCACGTAAGGCCCATCGGAGGTCAGGTAAACGCCCAACCTCTCGGACTTGCGTAACGTCAGCGGCTCAAAGAAGCTTCCCCGTGGGAGGTAGGTGAAATTGTGTTTCCCCTTTCCCTCTACGGTGACATTGGCCAACGGCGTCCACTGGGCGATGTCGTCCTCGTAGCCCGCGTACCCCCCCTCCCTGACGTAAAGGAGGATGCCGAGCGTGGTGTTCGCGAGCCGGGTGTTGAATCCGATCGACACGATCTCGATATCGCGACGACCCTTGATGTCGAACATGCTCCCGGCGTAGGAGAAAAATGCCCCGGACTCCGCATCCTCCTCCGCCAACGTCGCGAACGTTCCGACGACGGAGGAGCCTCCGATCAACTCCTGACCATCCACCAATGTCGAAGACGGACTTGCGGTTGACGGCGGCGGAATGTCGTCCAAGACGACGTTGTACTCGAACGCGCCGTTGAACAACGCTGGCGATATCGTACCCCTGTCCGCGGGATAGTATTTGCTCACCCCCTCGTATATGACCACGTCGTTGTTCGAATGATACCTCTTCCCCTCGACGTCACCTTTCGCCGCTCGAAGATACGGTCCATCGATGGAGGTCAGGTAAACGCCCATTTTCGTGGAATTGCGTAACGTTATCGGCCCATGTAGGAAGGAATCGCGCGGTAGGTAGGTGAAATTGTGTTTCCCCTTTCCCTCTACGGTGACATTGGCCCACAGCGTCCACTGGTTGATGTCATCGTCGTAGCCGGCGTACCCCCCCTCCTTCACGTATAGGAGGATGCCGAGCGTGGTGTTCAGTCGGGTGGTGAATCCGAACGACAGGATCTCGATGTCGACGCGGCCCTTGATGTCGAACATGCTCCCGGCGTAGGTCAGCGCCCCCCCTGGATACGCGGCGTCTTCCTCCTTCAGCGTCGCGAATGTCAACGCCGTCGTCGTCCCGACGGCGACGACGGCGTCCTCGTCCTCTCCCATCGGGCTTTGTGACCAGGACGGTCGGATGGTTGTCCCCATCATCGTCGGCACGGTCATTTCGCTCTGATGGATGACGACGACATCGGGCGCCCCCGCCGACAGAGGAGGAGGAGGAGGAGGAGGAGGAGGCGCGTCCTCCACCTCCTCCTCCGCGACGACGACGATATCTGATCTTGGCGGCGTCGTCGGCGGGGAGGACGCGGAGGATGCACCGCCCACGGCGATGTCGTCGTCCTCGTCGTCCTCTATGGCGGCGGTGACGATCGTCGCTCCGCCCTCCGCCTCCTCCTTCTCCTCCGGGACGGCAGCAGCATCGACGAATGCGACTACCTCGTATTCGATCGCTCCGTCGAACGCAATCGGCACGATCCGCCCTCCTCGCACCATGCCGCCCCCCTCGTCTCCGTCTGCGGTGCGCCTCATCTCCCTCCCCGAACCCTCGTACACCACGATGCCATTCTCGTTTTCATCGTACGACGATGCCTTGTGCCTCCGTCCCGATATCACGCCATTCCCAGTTTTCGATGTCAGATGCGACGACCCGTCATCGTCGTCCGACGTCGCGGTCAGACGTATGCCCATCCTCCTCCTCCCGCCATCCATGGCGAGGGTAAGGGGTGGCGATATGGATCCGCGGGGGAGGTACGTGAGGTTGTTCGCGCCCCCGCCCTTCACCGTGACGTTGGCGACGAGCGTCCATCCGTCGTCGAGGTCGTCGTCGAGGCAGGAGGAGGATGGGCCGACGTCGTCGTCGTCGATGGCGATGCTGCATCCCCCATCCCTGACGCGCATCTCCACGTTCATCGGCCTCGTCAGTCGCGTCCGGAAGCCGATGGAATGGACGACGACGACGACGACGACGACGACGCCACCTCCGTCGTCGTCGTCGTCGTCGTCGTCGTCGTCGCTTCCGACGAAACGAGACTTGACGTCGAATGCGACGTCATACACGACTATCGATGCCATGGTGGCGTCGTCCCTCGTGAGCGTTTCGAACAGCGTCGTCGTTTTCGTTTTCGTCGTTTTCGTCGTCGCCGACGTCTCACCCTCGGAGGAGGCGATCGGCGAATGCGACGACGACGACGACGATGACGACGACGACGACGACGAAAACGAAAACGACGACGACGCACGTGAAGCAGGCAGCAGGAGCAACGGCAGCAGGAATCTCAGGAGGAGGATGACGATCATTTTCTTTCTACTTCTCTTCACGGGCAGTGATACATGTGATGGTGGAGGGGGCGGGGGGGGATGGCATTGCAAATTATGTATCCTCTCTCATCATAATAAAAATGGATTTTTATTAATGGCACAAAAAAATAGCGCGGTAGGTATGTACTACAGGCGAGGAAGAAAAATTCAAATGCGATATGAATTCCTCATTGTCGGCACGAATTAACCATTTCTTGTGTAAAATGATGTGTTCTGATCTGCTGAGCAAGCAAGATATCGGAGCGAAAGCAGTTGGTTGGTCTGGTCTCTCTCTTTCTCTCTGCATGCATCCTCTGTCTCTGTCATCGGAGGAGCAAAAACTGTTGGTCTGGTCTCTCTCTTTCTCTCTGCCTCTGCCGCAGCCCTCTTTGTGCATGCATCCTCTGTCTCTGTCATCAGAGGAGCGAAAGCTGTTGGTCTGGTCTCTCTCATTCTCTCTGCCGTGGCCCTCTTTGCGCATGCATCCTCTGTCTCTGTCATTGTTGCGCCACCTCGAGGGCCAGAACGAGACTGCAGGCCATCTCGGTACCATACTACCATGGCAACGGAAAGAGGAGGCTCGTTCCGTGCATGTGCCCTGTGTACCATGACAAAAGAGGCCGTGTCCAGGTATGGTAGGGGGGGAGCGACTCCCACGACTCCAATCGGCCACACACCCCGACGTGGGCAGAAGCAGAAGCATCAAGGGGCGCCAGCGATTCTGACACGGAATGAGCTCCTTTGGACCCCCCCCCCCTTTCCCCTCTACCTACCAGGTGGCCCAGAACTGCGTTGGGAACAGAATATCAGTCCCGGTTCTCCCCATCCGCCGGCCCTAAATTTCCTCCGGCCTAGGATCAGGAACATCAACTCCCTGCGGAATGCAAATTGACATATCAGCTCCAAACTATTCTGCATTGCAACTGCTGTCTAAAAACGTTAAACTTTCCCATATTATATACGATACCGAGAGGACGATGTTGTGTCTTTCTTTTCTGTCAACCGGCAGAGCAACCACACCAGCAGGGTGATATGAACAATTCTACCTCAACATCGAAGTCCTTACCAAACATGTTCCTGCCACCATGAAACTGGACACCCACAAGAATGGGTGGAAGGGAGTCTGTGTCTATCAAGAAACAAATGGTGACCTTATTAACTGCCCTGTCAGTGCATTGGGCAGACGGTACCTCCATCTTCGATTGAATGGGACTATTAACAGGTTTACCCCTCTTAGGGTTAGGGCGGGAACGAAAAACTCGCGGGTCGTAGGATTCCTACTGTAGATATAGTATGGAAAGTACTGTCAACCCGAACACAACTATCCCACAAACATCACCACCATGGTAGTGCCGTTTGCCCCTCCTACGGTGTGGAATCTTTGAATACGCCCGATCGGACGTGGGCAACCTCTTCGAACAGGGTTGGGCAAGAACGCTGTAGCTTGGTTTAGTAAACGACTTGGCGTGTTTCTTGCCTCTGGTATGTCTCGAGACACAAAACAATATATTGGATTCATTAACGTCTCCGGCAACGCATTCAGTGACATCACGGATGCGCGTGATAATGCAGAGTAATCGGTTCCTTCACCTCTGGGCGGTGATGTAGAACCCTCTCCTTGCATTCGGTCTCCTCGGCCCACCCCAACCTACTGTCCTGCCTAATGACGCTAACTCGAATTGGCCGAGAAGAATGTCTCTCACGACACGAAAGGCAGTAGGTTGGACAGGGCCTTGGACTCTCAACTTTACTTTCTTTATCTATTTGTCGACATTGGGGAAGAGATGGATAATTTTCCTGGTAGAAACTATTAGTTTTGGTCTAGCCAAAAAAACTCCAATTTACAATACGTGTAACACTTTATTTATATTAATTTTGTAGATCTACTTTATCGTAGGATTCTTCACATAGGAATAGTACGCATTGACTGCTGACGAGAGCAGTCAACCATCACCCAAACACCCCCACCATTGTGGTGCCGTTTGCCGTTTGCTGATTCACCGGCATGGCAATGGCGAATAAGCCCACCCCACCCCCGGGAGTCTCTGCGGAAGAAGGGGTTTGCCGAAGGCGATGTGTGAGGGTTTTATTTAATTCACCTGGCCGAGAAAAAAAAATTACTAGACTCAATGATTTATTTAGTATTATCTATTCTATTTGCACCTTATCATCATCAAAACAATAGAACAACATCCCCTCTGTGCGCTCCCGCCCAGTCAAACCTCCTCTACATTATCTATTCCCCTACGCCGAATATGTTTGGTTGGTTGCCGTGTTTTATGTTTATTATTTTTGCATTGCTCCATTCGACGTCCAAAACGATGGGACAGCGTCCCCCCTCGCGCTCCAAACCCCACGTGTCTCCTCTATCTTCCTACTCTCATGTTGTGTCTTGATGTAAAGTCTCGGCCACTTTAAGGCCAATGCACCATTTCCTCTCTTTTTTCGACGTTGTTGCTTCGCGCCCCCCAAACAAGCCAACCAGCGGTGGCGCCGCCAAACCAGACCACGGGTGCTTGGCATGGGACCATAGGAGGCCGGGTGCCATGAGTTGGGGGTGCATCTGACCTACCCATGGAGGTAGAGGGCAAAGCCGCTGGGGGGTAGGGTGGCGGCGGCTCAGTTGGTTGTTGTGTATTTTTGTGTTTTGTGTTTTGTGTTTTGTGTTTTGGTTGCTAGCGGTTACTTTATCTACCAACGATACCTCATTTTTAGAAAGTTGATTTCGGATCAGCCAAAATGGCCGAGTTTTGCGAGCTCAAAGCAAAACATACATAACCAAACCAACCAAATGTTAAGGAAAGGCCGAAGTTCTCATGGTGTGAGGACTTCGGTGTTTCCTTAACAGCTTAACCGCTATGGTCGCATATCTGCGACCACTTTTTTTTCGAGCTTCGTGCTAGCTTATTAACNGCGGATACGACAAGGAAGACGATGTTCCCCGCCGCCAGCGAGCCGAATCCAACATCCAGGCTGTACGGGCTAAGTCCCACTGCCAGAGAATTCAGGACCAGATAGAACAGGCAGAATGCCACCTCCCCGTTCGACGAACCAGTCCGCCACGCGCGTTTCCCGAATATCCGGATCCACGCATGACGCAGCCTGGTATTTTTCTTTTCCTGGTATGCCATTACAGTGGGCCAGACCGGTTCCTCGTCCGATTCGCGGTACCTGCGATTTATTTCCATGGCGTTGTGATGTCTCCGATCGAGCCTCGACGAGGAAATCGCCGTATCGATGTCCGAGAACATTGGATGAGGCTGCAAGTCAACTTCTACTCCATCATCATCATCACAAGGAGGGTAAGAAGGGGGAGGAGGGGGGATACTACTGTTGTCGCTGCTGAGATGTACGAGGTCAACCTCGTGCCGCGACCGTTCGATTTGAGAGCAGTCGAGGACCTTATCGACATCCGCATCAACCTCGCATGCGCTATCTCGAAGGCCGCCGTCGCAACTCGAGAGAGTGTCCGACCAACCGCTCCCGGCGTCGCCCGTCTTCGCGCGCGACGCCCTGCCGAGTAATATCTTCTCGTTCGTGCGATGGTAGTTGCGACGATGCCTGTAATTCCGCAAAATCAGCGCGAAGACGAACAGTCCCGACAAAGCGTAGCACAGCAGCGAACCGGGCGATACGGCCGCGTCTCGCGGTGCGATCATGTGTCCGATGTACGGATGCCAATCGGGGAGGGTGAAACCCCCCTCGATGAGGTGGTCGATATTCGGGTGGTCGTAATCCGGGGGCAGCCGACTCTGCCACAGGCGATGCACCGTTGGATGATGCGCGAACGGACGCAGGGTCATCCCCTCCACGAGGGCCGGGTGGCCGTCGAATACGGAAAAGGGGATATCGTCGGTCGGCAATACCTCGATGCTCATCGCGGTGTCCAGCACGACCGGGGATGTCGGCGATCCCGGCGGCAACCCTTCCTCCTCGGCCTCGACGTCGTATGCATCGACGTCCTCGATGCTCATTTCCTCCTCCTCGGGTACATCCTCCAATACCGTCGCCGTGGACAACGTGCTACTATCGCCGGCGGCGGGCCCGTCGTCGACCCTCAGTACCATGGCATCGAGCGACGGATGACCGAAGGGCAACGGATAATCGTTCGGGTCCCTCATCATCTCGTCGAGATTCGGGGGGTGATTCGGGGGGAGATACTCCACGAGCATCCACTCGATCGACGGATGATCCTTCGGTTGGGGATTCCCCATCATGTAATTCTCGTTCACGTCGGGATGATCGAAGAATACCGCGACCGTGGCATATCCCCTCGGTAGCTCCTCTACGTTGAGGATGATGGATATGTCGATGTGCCACTCGGGCAATTGACGGGGCTGTTGGAAGAGGTCGTATATGTCCGGATGATTCGACGGGAGCAGATGGTCCAACTGGGGGAGAGAGAAAGAAAAGAGAAGAGGAGGGGTCGGTTGACACATGGTCAATAATATATGCACGGAAACACAACATGGAATCAATATATTACGCAAATGATCACACACGAGAGAGATGAGAAATATAAAAGTCGGGTACTACACACGCACCAAGCCCATCGCCGAGGGATGTCCCCGTGGCATCGGCGTGCCCATCCTGTATGCCTCATGGATGCTCGGATGATCGAAGTAAACGATGGGGAATTCGCCATAAGGCACCTCCTCCGATTCGAAGAAGCGATCGAGTCCAGGATGATTCGAGGGCAATCCCCACGGCGCATATACGAAACCCTGCGTCGACAGGGACGAGGCGTATTTTTTTGTTGTTGGTGGGGGGTGGGGGGTGGGGGGTGAAATAATATGTTCATGACAAAAATGTAGTTTGAGGGAGGGGGGGGTGACGGAGGGAGGGAGGGAGGGTGGGTGGGTCGAATCAAACCACGTATAGTGCAGCAGCTATTCCGAAACACCCGTAAATCAAACTGACTAAACTCACGTCGTCCCCGTCGAACCAACGATGACCCTCGTCCGTGTACGACTCTATGTGTCCCTGAAAGTCTTCATCCTCGTCCAACAGGGGATGGCCGGGCGGGGCAGCGAGCTGTTTGTTTCGATGGAGGAGGAGCGCGGGACGAACCACGACGAACGACGAACGACGAACGGCGAACGACGAACGACGAACGACGAACGACGAAGACGCGCCCAGATGCCACGTGGGTGGATGATATGATACGATATAGAAAGAGAGAGGCGGTGCGGGGTGAGCGAGTTTCCGATTGATGATAAAGAGTACGATGCAGGGAGCAGAGAAACATTGTCGGCCATTCATTCACTCATTCATTCATTCATCCATTCATTCATCCATTCATGCATTCGTGCCTTTGAGAACTGAGAACTCACCCATTCGTCGGCGACGTACTGCAAGGACGGATGCCACCACGGGAGCTTGTACCGTTCTCCATACGCCACATCTACTCTACCGAGGATGGAAGATGCGATGATCAAGATCAACGACGAGGACTTCATGCCTGGCCTGTTGTCGCGAGCGGTTGTTTTTGTGGCTCTCTGACTATTAGAATAGTATTGTAGGTAGTTTTGGCAGAGTCTAGGCTTGATAATCTAATCACCGAAACGAACACACACCGCTCTCCTTCCTTTACTCCACAATACCCACCCGCCGATTCAGGAGAATCGAACATAAATAATACCCTACATACAAAGCAGAAGCGAGCAAGAGTTGGTCCAAATCCGAAAGTTG
>JALLOS010000330.1:0-13584 GCA_036939435.1 Stephanodiscus minutulus
CAGTACTGTAAGGTGCAGTACCGGTAATGTAAATTTCTCGGTTTTGTAACCAACAGATACATAGCTTCCTAAAATAGATATGTATCTACGGCTAGGTACCTACCAACAGACATCATTTAGACCAGTCTAAATCCGGTCTAAACTGTTTAGACCAATTTTGGCAGTCACACCCAGTAGATTTTATTGTACCTATTTATTTCCCCCCCAAAAATAGATTTTGCAACGCTACTTAAGCATTAAGATAGGATATTGGTAGTCAATAGATTTGAACATTTCCTGAACTAAAAGTCCTCCCCTAAGAGCTGGTTATAAAAGGAGTCGGGCTCAAGGAAATCACTATCTCCTCCACCATCGTCAGTGACAATACTGGCGTATGCTGGCTCGGCGTATATGACGTTGGCAAAGTTCAGGAGAGGTGATTCAGCAAGGAGAGATGGTGCGTTGCTGTTCAATGGAATTCCAGCAATCATGGGGGATTCTTGATAATCAACAGCCCCCTGCAGAGTCGAATGAGGGTTGTTGTTTATTGAGTCGTCACAATGATTCCAGGGATCAAGTGGAACTCCGATGGTATTCGCTTGAAATGGAATGGCCTCTGCCACCTCAGCTGGTTTCTGCACGACCTCATTCCTGGTGGGTGTCTGCTGAGTGGAGTCACCCAAGATTCTATCAAGGAAATTAGAGACATTGAAGTTACTGCCTGCACCCAAGAGGGCTTGAACATCCGGAGCTTCACCACTATTGCTTTCTGTTGTGGAAGGTGTCTCAACAATGGTAGGTGTGAACGATTGTGAGCGAAATGAGGGAATTGAAAGGGCGTCAGTGCCAGCCCTTGGAGAGTTGTCATTGAGCGTAGGTTGGAATAAGGAGCTCTCAAGTGATATGTCACCACTCCCAATCAAACAGAGCAGATCATTGTTTAGCGGTGGGCAATGCATAATTTCCATCTCAGGTGTGTAGTCAGGCACTAGCTGAATCTTCGGTGAATGATGAGATGTCAAACGATGTGGTGAGGAAGAAGGGGAACAATGGGCAGAGAGACTGTCAAGATCAGGTTGGCCAAAGAATCCAGGCGGAGCAAGAAGTCCAGGCGGTGGTCGAACGTTTGATGTAAGATGTGCGTGTATGGGCCGATTCAGCGTCTGAGAAAGATGACAAAGTGAAAGAGGAGGAAATTCACCATCAGACGGAGCTTGTTTAGCAGTAGAGCTGTCAATCAGCGAGGACAACTTGTAGGTATTTGTGGTAGCTATTTCCTTCGAAGTGGCTTTTTGTTTGCTTTGTTTCCCTTTTGGTTGTACACCATAACTCGCATTCGCTGTCTTTTTTATTTGTTGTGCTTTTGTTTGGGTGACCAGCAATTCTTTCAGTGTAGTCGGAGGGGCAGTAGCTACATGCTGCTTGAGACCTTTTTCGTCTTGTTTGACCTTCAAGCTGGATATCGAAGGTGTAATTTCCACCATGGGCTTCTCAGAGCGACCCTTTTGAATTGCATTTGGTTTACCTGGCTTATAGTACGAATCATCTTGCTTTGAGCTACCCTTCTTAGTTTCAGTCCTTCACAGAAGAGAATTAGGCAAATAGAAAATGAAAGGAACTCTGTGATGTTGCACATCAAAGAACGGATGGATCTCACCTATTAATATGTTCATTTTTCGCATTCTTTGATTCATTGCGCTGATTTTGTTTGCCTTGGGCGTAATCAAATTTGCTGATGGGGACTGTTTGGACATTGCTGGATACCAATTGTTGCTTGAGCTCCCCAGGTTCACCGTTATTAGCATAATTCACTGCTCGTTTCGAGGCAACGTTAATGGCTCCACTTATGACAGTCGATGGCTTCGACTGTTGGAGCGCAAAATAATCTTTTTCGTTGGTGGCGCTAAGACTCATCTCCTCGACCTGAGGTCCCACTTTCCTGTCTCGAGGCTGAAGAGCAACAACGCCCATTTTTACGGCCGTTGCAAATGATGAATGGTCATTATTGGAGGGTAGATCATAAATTTTAGTGGACGTGGAGGTAAAAGGAATCGCACGTGCTATTTGGGCTGAGATGCCGATCTTCTTCGAAGCTTTTGACTCCTGCTGCTTAGTCAGATAACGATCACGCGTTCTAGAAAGAAATAAGAATTCGGCAGAGTTGTGAGACACATCATTCTTTGGAAGTGGCGGTAATCCAACACCGCGCCTCATAGCTGTACTCCAACCAAGCCCACATGGGAGCAGCCCTAACACCTCATTTTTGTTGTCGTTGCTCATTTTAGAATCGTTGAAAACATTCAGACGATCAAAGATTGCCTCGCTATGAGTACCACTGCCCTTCGATCCTGCCTTTTCGCGGCTGAAGCTACCGTCTGAATGCACACAGTGCGATGGAAGAACACCCTCTTTCTTGAATCTACTAAGAAGAACATGCTTAGTCTGTTCCTTTCCAATAGAAACAAGATCCGACGAGGTGGGGTCTGCCCTTGCAAGGCATCTGCAAGTGGGTTTCCAGCTGGGACAAGACTTCCGAATTGCCGAAATGTCTACCGTGAAAATAAGGTTAAGTGACAATGCAATGAGAAGGAGTATAATCATCACCGCAAGTAGAGTAGTTTCGATTGGGCGACCATTCGAATCCATCAACCTGGTAAGACAAAAAAAAAGGATATCCTGAAAGACAGACGGAAGTTGGAAAATAATTTTTCTTTCCCAAAGGCGAATACTGCTCTCTTGTGGCGTAAACGGAACGCAATGTCTGAATTCGGAAGCACTCATGTCATATCCAACGAGAAGCTCAACCTTACGCCTTCGAAATGATTGTTGCCACGAACCTAAACCATTTCTGCCTAAATGTTGCCGCCTGTCCGCAATTTCGAACATAACGGTTGCATACGACGTTTGGAAGGTGCAGTCAGGGTAGTGCAAAACAAAAATAGCCTGCGACTGATTTGGTTGGAGTGTGAATCCATCCTTGTAGAAGGATTCAGCTTCTTCAACATGATTACTCCTTGTTTGTTGCTCTGACAAGTAAGATTTCTTTAGGAATGAATTCATCATCTCATTGCACCAATATAAAATGGATTTTATAATCGGAAACCTGGAAAATGAGTCAACACATCCTGGTAGGACAAATCCACGTGCTGAGCAATGTCGGGCACGAGATTCAGAGAAACTTTCAGTCCGAAAAGATAACAAAGGATGACGCCTCTTACGAGTGAAGTGCATGACTTCACTCGAGGTCATGTACACTTGGCTTATATCCACTGGGATTTCACCATGATTGGACAATCTGACAGATTTAACAATAGGGCCCATTCCATGTTCAACACTCTGCAAATAACTTCCGGGAAAGACCAACGTAGACTTGCCGAATCGAAACTCAACATCACCTACGTGGCCTGGAAGTTGATCTAGGAAAACTAAGTTTTCCCATCCGCCGCGGCCGCGGATTTTCAATTCCTCGAATCCTGTGAGGCTGTTCTCAATGTAAATGGTACCTTCAAAATCGCCTCGACTTGGAGGACGAAAATGTACGGGTCCTAATTCAGCAACGCCATATGGCTCTAACACAATGTCTTGAGAGAAATGCACTAAAGAAAACGGCGGAGGTTGACTAAAACCAAGAGCTTTTTTCGGTGTTTTGTTGTCATGTGGCATGTCTGTGTATGAGCGGCCTAGGAGTGTACTACCATCACCACTGCCTGACCCGATGGGGCTCAAGTTCTTCTCCTCGCCATTTGAGTCTTGCTCATTTCGTAGGCCGCATCGCCTACCACATCCCAAGACAAACGCTGTCATGGTGTGCAAGGCAGGATTTAAAAGACTGACAAAAGCTCCAGCTCCAGATTTGATCGTTACATTGTGACTTGCCGATATGAGATGTCCTTGGTCATCGGACATCCAATAGCTCCCCCCCGTCCACCAGGAATGGTGATCATCAGGGGTTTGCACATAGACATTCTTCTGCAAAATGTCTTCTTTTGCGAAGCTTCCATCGATACTATCTATCGCAGCCAGTCGGACACGGATGGTCATAGCGGTGGGGTTCACGATTGGTACATTCCGAGTGACAGTGTCAGCTATATGGATGGTGTCAAAGTCGACAACACCAATTGAATCCTTGTCATCCTCGATACCCCAAAACAATCTGGGAATTTCAAGCTTGCTTTGTAATAACACGGAAGAGACGGGTATTGCGAGAGGTGGTTGGCGGTGAGTGAAGGTATTTGCAGCCAACTTGTCAGAACTGATATTGTTAGACTGGTCACTGACGCGGCGAAGTAAATCGCGATCCGTAGTGTATACAGTCTTGGCATTTATGTGGCCAGTAATCTCATTCAACCCCAATAATTCGACCTCCTTCCACATTTTCCGTGCATGCTCAAACATGTGAATACACGAGAAGTGAATGTACCCCCCTTTACTTTCAGCACCATTCTTTCCGGAAGTTTCGTCGACATAACGAACGGACAAAACGGCTACCACATCACGAAGAGAGGCAATAGCATTCATCTTTGCCAAACTTATCCTGCTCTCATGAGTAATCCTTCTTTTGCCGGGTTTTGCAGGGAATGACATCCATCGGGTGGCAACATCCTCTTCGGTTAAGCCACAGCCAGGGGGCTGTATTTGATCCCTATTCTCGAGCCATGCCAATGCACAGGCAAAGAAGCTTGTATCACTAGACGGGTGCGAGCATGACAACGCCGTCAGGACCTTACCGAGAGGTAATATTGTTTTTTCCGGTGATAATTCATCAGTTCCTACCCCCTTAACTTGAAGGAAATTCAAAAGACCTGGTTTGCCGAAAAATCCTTGAGTTGCCGAGTTGTTGGAGGGCCGAAACACATTGAACCATCTGTTGCAGCTTCGGATCTCGCTGAGGTATATATCTTGCATGAAGGTGCTTTCGATGGAAAGCGAGACGCCACGACGTTGCACGAATGAATCGACAGCGGGGCTGAGGGTGGGATCTGCGAACGTCATTGGAACTTGGACCGTGAGCTGAGTAGTGTTACATCGCTGCCTCGCTGATTCCCCTGCCCCTCCTCGATACCTTTCCTTCACTGCATCCGTGGCATTAAACTCATGCACAGGCTTCAATTGCAACCGTCCCGCAATAGCGCTATACGTCACTATGATGGGCAAAGCCTGACCATGATTTGTTTCTAAAACCAGACCCGTTCCTACGAATGGCGTCACGTCATTCTTCAATTCAGATAGTACAGGAGCTGTGACTGTGACCTTTAAGCGAGCCAAGCCACCCGCCGGTATCGTCCATTTCTTCTTGCCAACCTTTCGGGTGCGAATTGTTTTTTCATACGTGCCATCGGTGGAAAGCATGAAGCCGCAGGTACAATCCATATCCTTCTCCTCAACTTCAATATAATTGCTAAGATGGTCAGATGAATTTTGAAAAGTATCAATTACGACTTGTCGTTGAAATAATGATGACAATTCAGTCCCCAGTGCTTGCGGACTCGGCCGTATATCAAATTTATACACAAATTGGGAAAAAAACTCCTTTGCCATGGGTGAATTTTGAAAAAAAGAGGACAAATCCCCCTTTCCAGGAGAATTCATTATGGCCTCAAACTTGTCTCGCAATAAGATTGGCACCAATCCAATGCTAACATTCATATATTCCAATGCGGCTGAGGTGGCCAATATATCAATTGGGACATGATTCAAATTCGTTAAAAACAACGAAAGTGTCATGGTTTCTCCGGTGTTAATAGCACCGAATGACATGACAATTGGTTGAAACTCATGAAGTGGCTGGTTGCGATCTAAAGTAGTGCTGGAAAGTAAAGAATGAAAATAGGACTCAACAGGGTCCGATCCGATGGCTGCTGTGCAATTGTGAGATGATTTCCTGTACTTGCCATTGGTGCTCTGCTGATTTGCCACAACAGACAATTGCCTCTTCAGTATTGCCTTCCTTAAGACGCCACCTTCAGGAAAATCCGCGATCCAATCATTTATGCAGGGCATCCCTGATCGCGTTACAATCGTCAACCCATCTTCCTTAGTTACAAAACAGTTCACCGACATGTCATCCTCCTGATCAGGACGTTCGACGTGCACCACGAGTTCACCACTATAAATGATTAATGGCAGAGATTGTTTACCTGCTCGATCAGTCTGAAGAGAGAGCGTGCACTTTTTTACCATGAATCCCCCAAAGTCATCATTGTTGAGAAATTGGTATCGTATCAAAATACCCTTCCATTTCTTTCCACTAGCTGCTGTTGGAAGGGGGCGGCCGTCTACGTACGACCCCAATGCCTCCTTATCAAACATAAATCGACTCTTACAAAAATCATGATCATCGCCATTCGACGAGCCCAATACACGCAGTCCCACAATGGATATCGGAACCGCAAAATTATTTGTAATATCAAGGTATCGATCGAAAAATTCGGGTGTTTTTCCATTGTTCTCTTGCATTATTTTCACACGCTGATCCACTGGAAGTGCAAAAAAGTGTGTTGGAAATGTTAACGACTCAGTGGGACTACCGATGTTCCCCGTAAGTACAGATCCCTCGAATGGAATTTCCAGTACGTATTGTGGTGACGACAATCCTCCTCCTGAAGATGAATCGATGAGGAATTGCCTTTCCCAATCAAAATAAGGACTGCTAATGGCTTCTGAAATTCGAATCAGTATACTCCCTGAGTAGAACCGTGCATAGATTGTTTCACCAGGATAGGGAATGAATCGACACCATGCAGTAAGGGGGAAACCAAAGTCGGTGTCTGGCGGTAGAATCCACTCCTGGGAGAAGACGAAGGATTCTTTCCTTGGTGTCCTGCTATCCCCCCCATCGTTGATGTGGCTGCTATCATCTCCATTGCCAGACAGCTTCAATGGACTACCATCCACAAAGTCAACTCCTACTTCCATTCTATCCGTTACATTTCCATCGTCACAGTCAGAAAATAGGCTCATTGCGACGGAGATCCGCATGATCGTTAGTGAACTAGTATGATGATTGTTCAGTTTAATCGGAATGCGTTTAGTTCTTGACCCCGTGGTAATGCTGCCAAAGTTAATCCTTTCAGGAGTAGCTTTTATGAAGGATGTCAAATTGGTAAAATCATCCATAATGCTGTCCTGCAAGCGTACAAACTTTTCCCTGTCTATTATGTCACCGGTAGTGAGAGAGGTGTTAAAGTTTTCGGCGCGATATGATTTTGTAATGGCCATGGAGGGCATTTTCGTATTCAAGCCACTCCCCGATGACGAAATCAATCCGTCCATGTTATGATCCTGAACAAGATGAAGACCTCCTAATGCCATTTGGTTCTCACTGGCAGCACCATGAATCACTCCCCCTCGTCCACCATTGGGTATAAAATCCAACGCTATGGCAAAAGATCCAACATTCGTCCTTATCCTCAAAAATCCCAAATCCTGCATGGTCGACGTCATGTCCACCGTAAAATTCCGCGGAAACAATCGCAAAGTGGCCACATATATGTTATTCTTCTTCGGCTGGTGAACACGTGGTCCCCGAAAGGGGTAATAATACTGCACGTCATTTACTGAATGAGTCGTTGTTGTCCACGTCAATGACGAATCAAAATGCAATTGCATCTCTACATCGACCAAATGTGGCTTGGTCGTAAACACCTCCCAGACGCTCAACTCTCTGCTTGTAGGATTATTCATGTACACTCGATAGATGAATGGGTCCAGTGTATCTCTTGTGGGATTAAATTCCCAATCACCGAACAAGTAGGCCAATTCGACAGTAGGTGTGGTATTTCTGCGAGCGTACCACCCCCCGCCGTCATCCAGAAACATTAAGTTGTTGGGCAAACCAAATTCATATTCCTTGGACGATTGTGGAGAGCAAACGTACGGTACTTTCATTTGAACGAATCCCCAGGATGTGTTCGCAACGAGGGTTTCGTGGATGGAGGCGTCGTCTAGTAGTCGAGCGCGGTCGTCGCTCGTTTGGCGAGACGAGCTTTCTCTTTTGGAACATGCAATCATATCGAGTAGGTCAGCGCGGAGGGCACTATTCGTTGAGTTGATTACACTGCCTATCGAGGATAGACCTGATGAATGATCATCTTGGCCAGAAGTCGAAGAAGATGAATTATCAGTTGGACTGCCATGTGTGGCGTCAAGTCTACGGTAGTGGCGATGATGATAACTTAAATCCAGAGGTTCTCTCCAATGCGGTATAATAGATACAGGTACCGTGACTGCAGTTCGCGGGGGGATTTGCATTTGCCTATCTTGATAATATTCTCCGTGAAACAATGGTGACGATGAGAGCGGAATATCGTTGTTCATTGATGCTGGATGATCTGAAGCCCATTTCGAAGGGAATACAGCTGTTGGTTCAATGTACGTGGAGTACACAATTATTGTATCAACATGATGCTGTGTTGATGTTGTTAAGATGAAAAAATAAAAAGATGAGACAATGGACACATCGAAGGGGTCACCCATTTCACTCTCATATGGATATTGCCTTTTTTTGCATTGAACATCAGTAAATCGCAGTCTAGTGATTCAAACGCTGTATAAAATAGCGCAAGACAATCGGACTCGCCGTTTTCGTCAAGTTGAATGTCCACTTTGAACGAGCGACTCACGGTATTCGAAAACTCTACCAGAGAAAAGGCACAAGAGGAAGACTTCCCTCTCGACGCTCCCAAGACCGATACCTTCAGCGTATCTGGCGGTGCCTCGGCCACAAAGTTCTCTCTTCCAGCGCCAAGAGATGAAGCCGTCGCTTTTCCATCGTGAAGAGGCGCTTGCCTCAGATGCTGAGGCCCCTCCTGCCCGGGCACAGGTTGCAGCTGGCGCGGCATGTTCCCGACGGCACCACCACCACCGCTGCCACCGCGGCTCCCACTTCCCAACAACTCGGCCGAGACGGACTTCAACACACTGTTCTTCCCCCCCGAACCCCCAGGCGATGATGTCATGGCGGACGTCGCAATCGATGCGGTCGTGGCGACCATGGAATAATGGGAGTGGTGCGTCGCAGTTTGGGCGGCATGTGCCACTCCTGGAACGAATCCAGTGCCACGTCCGCTGGCATCTACGCTGGCGCAAGGGAATTCTAGGCTGGGGGCAACGACGTAGCCAGGGCCTGCTACGCAAACACCATGATTGGTGAAAGACGATGAAGGACCAGAAACTGAGGAGAGTCCCCCGATTAAAACTTGTAATGACGATGGTGGAGATATTGCCATCATGGCAGTGACGAGGAAGGGGACCAGCCGTCGCATGGATGGGGCCGTGTTATTTACGTCCCCCGCTTCTATTCTGGAAAGATTTAAAGTGTGTCTGTCTGTCTGTCTGTCTGGTCCGGTCCGGTTGGTCCGGTCCGGTCTGTACCTATTGAGTTCCCATGTAAGTGTATTAGTGCAAGCCCACGTAACTGTACCTATGCGTTCCCACGTAGGTGTATTAGTACCAATGAGTTCCCACGAAGGTGTATTAGTGTAAACCCACATAACTGTATTAGTGTAAAAGTACGATTATTTTTTACGCTTCCATTCAATAGAGAGTACTAGGTACTATGCTTGCATTCAATAGTACTTTTTACTTTGGTGCTAATTTTTTACTGAGCAGTACTTTACTTTACACGCATAATAGTACTTTTTACTTTGATGCTTATTGCTTATTTTACTGAGCGTGTGATTATTTTTTACACTTGCATTCAATAGTACTTTACTCTTGCATTCAATAGTACTTTTTACTTTGGTGCTTATTTTACTGAGCAGTACTTTACTTTACCTGTAAACCCACGTAAGTGTATTAGTGTAAAAAGTACGATTAATTTTTGAATAATCTCACCAAAAGCGCTCCCCCACGACATTTGATTGTTCAAATGCCGCTACCCCTAAATTAATTATTTTATTGTACTCTGACTGCTGCGTTTTCACTTATTATCCTGACAATTTTAGCTCACTTTTGCCTCTTTTTAATCATATCATGTCACGAGTCATGTACTACTGTTCAATTGCCTTTACGAAGTCAGTTTAGTTATTCAATTACAGCCACTAGGTTGTGTTCTTATTCTTCAAACACGTCCCCTCTTTGAATTTGCTTTTTTTTTCCACACCTGCTCATTTTTTCCAATTTTCAGCCATTATTTTTTATTGCCGAAATTTTAGCAAATTTTGTTGTATTCACCTGACAGTCTCGTTGCCTTTCCCTACCACACCTAGCTACAGGTGGCAAAAACTGCTCGCGAGCAGTTTATGCACGTGGAACTTCCTGAGACATCTCTACGAAGGAATCTAGTAGTATTTTTACGAGCTTGTCTCCCAGCTCAATCTTATCAGCGCGAGATCGGCTCTCCTCTCCCTCGATAAGAAGAATATGCACGCGCACACTGTCACGTCATGGCCTCACATCATGGCATCGCATTATGGCGTGAAGTTTGTTGCTAGCTTGCGTGTGTGCGTGAAAAAGCGCGTGTAAAAGGTGGCACTTGAAAAAGAGTGCGCGGAATATGGGTCATCACATACAAAATCTCGACGAGATGGCCCACAACGAAAGTCGGGAGGAGGCGAGTAAGCGCCGCGAGGAGAAGAAGACGAAGAGCAAGAAGGCGCGATTGGCATCCCACAAGGCGGGCGAGCCGGGGGAGGCTGCCGCCGTTGAGAACGACTCGGAGGACGGCGGCGCGGACGACGACGTCGGTCCCGGGGTGGACGAATTCGGGAACGCTCTCCTACCGGAACCGGACGCCATCCGGTCCAAGATGCTCGCGGTCGTCGCATCGCTCGATAGGTCCTTCTCGTCCATCCGGGGGGGGGAGGCCACGCCTGAGCTATTCGACGCCGTCCGAGTTTCCGCATACGGCGAGATGGTCTCGATAAGCAGCGTTGGGCAGGTGGTCATCGAGGACCAGCGGCGGGCCACGATCAGCTGCTTCGACCCGGCAGTCGCGAGCGACGTGCGGGACGCCGTGCGCGACATGCAGGGGATGAACCTTGCTCCGTACGTCGAGGAGGGCGGGTCCGGCGTCGTCGTCGTGCCGATGCCGAGGGTGAGCGAGGAGACGCGGAGGGAGATCGTGAAGGAGCTCGGGAGGCAGGCCGAGAACGGACGGCAGCGCGTGCGCAGGATCAGGCGCGGCGCGATGGACGTCGTGAAGAAGGGGAAGGACGGGAAGATGGAGGGGACATCCAAGGACGATGCCTTTCGCGTGGGGAAGGATATCGAGTCCGTCACTGAAGAAATCCTATTGCGTCTTAATGACATCGTTGCGAAGAAGCAGAAGAGCGTAATGGAAGATTGAGATGTAGGTGGGTGTGAAGATAATTGAACCCTTGGCAACTGAAGTGCATCGTTTATCACGAATAAAGTAATCCAACTGCCAGATAGACCGGGAGAGGCAATCATGTTCAGATCCTGAGTTTCAGTGTGCTTTAATTGATAGATAACACTAGCAGGTAGGACCAACCCTCTATGGTATTTTCTTAACTTGCACAAATCACCAAACAATCTCTCATCTGAGAGCGGGGGGGCTGGATCATAGAAAAAGTTGGTTTGGGGCTTAATTTGGATCTAGAAGGCAGCCATATAATCTTGTTGAAAAGTTGAGAATTAATGCCTTTATTTGAGTTCATTGCCATACTATTTCTTATATAGCGTAACCAAAATATCTAAGTGCTAAGCCAAAAGACTCTATTTGAGTGCGGAGCTAAAACACATGTTGGGGTCCAACCAGTCAAGATAAAACGGAGAAACTTCTTCATACATAATAATCACGGACTTGTTCCTTATCTTCAGGCAAGTTCATCATCTGCACCAATGTCAACATTCGTTTTTCACTGACGTCACCACGCGTCTTGTCAAAGTATCGTGATCTTCTCTTTTCTACAATGGTGGGGTCGATCATTTCCTCGAGACTTGGCGCCAACAAAGCCCTTTCGGACGAGGTGCGTCTTCCTTGCATTTCCTCGTTCGAACGGTAAGAGCAGGAGGGTGGCGGATCCACACCCCCGTGCATCACCACCCAGTGACTACTTGGAACAAGTTCGGAACTGGACTTGTTGGGAGGGTCCTCGCACGTGTAGAAGCTATTGGAATAGTCCGCACACAAGGCAATGTGCCATGTTGTCCCCCACAGATAAAGCCCAATGTCTGAATATCCATCATCAGCCTCCTTGACAAACAATATTTCTTCATCACCCATACCTTCTGCATCATTCTCGCGGCAGTAAATGCCATTCACTATTTCAGATCCAGCTCCCTCCACAAGCACACATTCCTTCTGATTCTCACGGTTGGCCACACTATCCTTAATCGCCTTTACTGCGTCGGCAATTTTGATCTCATCAAAGTATCCCGAACTCTTCACCTCTGACACGAGAAGGTCCAGCTCGATGAACTTCAATTCAATGTGCGCGGCTAATCGACGAGCCGCAGCGAGCCGGTCTTCACCACTGGCAGACGCCCACGCCTTGAGGATCTTGAACCTATAAAATTCATCCACGTCCATATCCTGGTCACGAATGATGACCTCCACGGAGTCTTCTTTCATCCATTGTACTCCACCACCCAACAATGTGTCCATGGGCATATCTCGTATGGAGTCTAATGCATACCGCTTGACGCTGTCCACAGTTCCTGGTCCCTGGCGGTAGGATAGTTCGTCGAATATGGCACATGCCAACACAACACTTTGATTGATTAGTTTCCGCAACGCCCCGTTGGTCACTCCCCCCAAATTATTAAATTTGTAAATGGACGCAAAGTGATCTAACTGGGCCAATTTTCTCGCCACATCCTCGTCGGGACTTGTGATATCAAAGTCGGACGGGAGTTCATCGTCAAAGTTGTAATGAACCGCCGCCCTGATGACATCATTGGTGCAAAAATCAACCGCCAATCTAGATTCCATCGCATCATAATGTTGCCATTCGCGCTTATTGAAGAATATCTCGTCAAGTACAAAGCTGTCACACGCCAATAAGGACTTCGAGGCACGCACGGGGAAATTATCCTTCCCCACCAAGACCACATCCATTAAGGGACCTGTCGACGGCAAGGACCACGAGCTTCGAGTACGGGCTTTGACACACACTTCGTCAATGTTGCTCTCCGAGGCACGCCTCCTCCATGATATTCGCTTCAAACGTAATCCATCGGCGTCGGACGACAATAATCCCTTGTCGACCATATTCAATTCCTCCCCCATCATCCTGTCATCATCCTGGCGCTTCTTCTTTTTGTCTCTGTATTTCTTGGGCAGCTGCCAAATGGGATTCATAGTCCTAGCCTGGAAGTTGGCCGGCGGAAGGGAGTCGTCTTTGGTAATCCTGTTCATGGACGCAGCGAACGGCAGAAGGCTTCCACCAGGGTCTGAAAAGCTGCGGATGGTCAGGCTGCGGCGTGGTGCGAAATTCGCATTTTGATTGTTAATGAGTTCGGGGGTCGTCATCATTACGGAACTTCACAAACAATGTTGCACAAGGAAGAGCAGAATTTGAATGGGAATAGATGGATATCTAAGCTGAGCCTCCATTAATAGGGGCGCCGGGCGGGGGGGTTATTTTGGCTCCTTAACCATATTAGTGGAAGCTATAAAGATTTATAATTGCCTTTTCTACG
>JALLOS010000331.1:1803-13753 GCA_036939435.1 Stephanodiscus minutulus
TTCCATCAATCCGGGAGCAAAAGAAGAAATAAAACAAATAAATCTAGAAAAATTGTTAGTCTTGAGCTTGGTTTTGAATTCCGACGGATATTCCGACAGATTCTGGCAGGATTCCAATGGAAGTCAGCCAAAAGGCACCGTCAGGAAAAAATGTGAAAGTTCGAAGCACCAGAATGGGCTATAATACTATCTCAGTCATTCCGACACCAACGAAGACGAGGACAAGGAAGAAGGCGACGGTCGTTACCGCGTTGATGATCGGCAGATTTTCCGTCCTGCGCCGCCGCCGCCGTTGTCGACATCGTTGTCATTGTCATCCATAACCTCGAAAGGACACCAAAAGGGTGATTGAATCATCCCCCCACCAATCCCCCGCCCGGTCTCCCTGGGTCCTCCTCCACCCACCGCCCCGCACAAGGCCGAGTGGATGCTGCCGGGTGCAAGGTGAGGAAGTGGCGGGAGGAGCGTCGTCCCGCGAGCGAATCCTCACCGGGTGGTGGCCCGGGGGGGGGAGATGGCGAGGACAAAGGACTCGGAAGTGGTGGGGGGACGGCACTTCCGAGGGGGGGAGATGGTGAGGACGAACGAGGCGATCGGAAGCGGCGTCAGCATGAGGGAGAACAAGAGAGGAGGAGGGGGAAAGAAGGATACGGAGGAGAAGGAGGAGAAGGAGGAGAAGGAGGAGATGCAATGTCCGTGTCGAAAGCATCATTGTCGCGATCGCGTTCTTCGAGCAGTAGGGGGGTGAGGGCGGGCGGGAGGGACCGATGTCCACCGTTGCTGTACATGGCGCGCCTGTCCAAATAGGGGTGGGGCGTTGATGACAGCGACGCGGCGTTCCTTTCAGGGGGGGTAGGATAAAAGCGTCGTCATCGAGGGAGTCGTGAGGGCCGAAGAAGGCAGGGTCGTTGTCGTTGTGCCGTTGTCCGAATCGCTGCCGGCCCCCGTTGTCCGTCGGCGGAGTCAGAGGCGGGGGCGACGTGGGAGTGCCACAAGTGGGGCCTGCCAAACCACCTGAAAAAAAAGCTATGCTCGTCGTGCAGGGGTGGAGGGGTAGGTCGAGTGAGGGGTACTCCTTCTCGGCAATATATGCTGCGAGGAAGTGGAAGAAGAGGGATAAGGAGGAAGACGAGGGTGAGGGGGGGGAGGAGGAGGTGACGCAAGGAGGAGGAAGAGGAGGGACGGGAGTGAGAATCCGCTGGGGGCGAAGATCAATGGGGCGGGTGCGACTGCGCCACCGCAACAACTTCGACTTTGGCTTTGGAGCAAACAACAACCAACCATTGTGCGTTGAAGGCGGGTGAGCGGTGGCCTGCGGAAAGAGCAGCGAGCAACAAAAAGGGGAAGGACGATGCCGACGAGGAGAGGACAAGCAAAGAGGAGGAGGATTACGACAACAACGAGGAATAGGATTGCGCCGCTGCCGCCACTGGTGCTGCTACCACTGCCGTCACCGCATGCCGCCACACCAGCTTCGCCGCTACTGCCTCTGCTCAAGCAGTGGCAGCAGTGGCGGCAGCAGTAGCAGCTTGCGGTGGTGCGCAGTAGCAGTAGCAGCTGACAGTAGAATGCCATTGTTGACACTTGTTTTTTCATGTCTTCTAGTGAATGTTCGTTACACGTGGCACAGAATACCATGTCAAGGGTCCTTCCCTCCGGAATTCTGGCCGGAATTCTGGATTCTGGAGGATTCAAGAACAAATTAATCTTGCCCTGGAATGATTTAATTCCAACGTGTGTTCCGCTCCGAAACATGAGGCCGGGCCGGAACCGGAATAAAAAACATAACCTAGGTCTTGAGTAATTAATTATTTTCTTAGCCAGTATGCATTTTCAATTAAAACCTCCAACACCACCCTTGGTAAACCCCTTCTGCAGAGGCTCATGGGGGTGGGACCGCTGAAATCACCAAATCTGTGCCACTGTAACCACGAGTGTTCCACCAATGTTTTCCACTCCACGGAGAGGATGCTGCAACAATCCCGACGTGACTACCAACAGGCTTATTCATCCTCTGCGCGTCTTGGCCCACTGCTCTTCTGGTGGGGAGGAGAGTAACGTGAGGCAAAGGCGCCTCCAGCATGGAGGGGTGAGGGACAATGATGACAATGCTACCATTGCTGCCAACAGGGAGGACAAAGAGTTTCGGTGCCTTCAAGGGATTCATAAAAATTGACATAGCCTATAAAGCTGGCAGTGCCGTCAATCTCAGGGAGGTGAGATGGCAGAAGTGAATACAACGCAACTACAACCGACTGGCAACAACAAAGACTGCAACACAACAATCACATATTACATCAGAGACAGGGGAGGAAGGGGGTGGTGCAAACAATGAGGAGAACGGCAACGGTCGTGGGAAGAAGGAGGAGGGAAGATGGATAGTATTAGCTATCAGAGGCGCACGGGGAAATGAAGAAGGTTCTCCTCCACCGCAGCATGAAAACGACAATTACAACTATGCAGAAGAGATACTCACAACTCTGCCAGGCACTCTGCAGCAGCCACAATCAATGCAAAAACAACACAGGTACTCTGCCGCTGCTGTCATCAACCAAATAAACAATGACCCTCTTGGAATAACAATCAACAAACCTTGGGGGTAAAAAAGTGAGGAGATGGTTTTGATGGCATCAGACGGCAACACCCGGTGTGGGTGGAGAAGAGCACGGAAACACAATGGCAACAAATAAACGTGAGGGTGGCGGCAGCGGATGCTGCCTGCATGGCGTAGCGGCCTACAGCTACAGGGAGGCAGCAGTTGCAGCAGTTGGTGCAACAATATCGTTGCACCTCCGCTGCCGCCGGGGCTGCAACTGCTGCCCCACCACAGGCTGCCATGCCAACTCTGCCGCTGCTGTTGCGCCTCTGCTGTCAAGCAGTGGCAGCAGCGGCGGCAGCATGGCGCAGCAACCTGCAGTGGGGAAGGCGGCAAACACCGCCGCCACTGCAAATACTGCCCCGTCGCAGGCCGTCACACCAACTCTGCCACTGCTGCTGCCACTGCTTGGCAGCACGGCATAGCATGGGGGCCTACGGCACGGCAGCGGTAGCAGCCGCAGCCACCGGTGCTAGATAGCTGTCTTTACCGCTAAGCCATCACACATGTGATGGCTTAGTGGTAAGAACAGTTATCTAGCAGCCGTCACCACAATATTGTTGTGTGCCACTTCTGCCGCGGCTGCTACTGCTGCCCTGCCACAGGCCGCCACAGCAATTCTGCCACTGCTGCTGCTACTGCTTGAGCAGAGGCGCCGGCAAATGAGATGAGGAGGTGGGGCTGGAGACTGGCAGTCATCACTGTTGTGTATTGTGGGTGTGATTACTTTCTGTTTTCCGTGTTGCTATGTGTCAGGTCAAGGGCCCCCAACCCATACTCCTGTAACATGTCGGCACTTACCAGAATTAAAAAGCGCGGGAACGCCCATGTTGTTTGAGATTTTTGTTGCCACGACAGGGCCTTCCTCCCCCAAAATGACGACATTTAGAATGTCGGGATGGGAGTTGCTGACATTTGTACGACATCTGCACAACTAAGATGATGAGGAGTGGGTGGTGGTGGTGGTGGTGGTGCGGTGGCGAAGAGGAGGAGGATTGCAACAATGTCAATGTTTCAAGGAGGAAGGAGGAGGAGGTGTTGGAGGGGGGGGAGGAGGAATAATGGAGGTGCCCTAAAATTATAAAACTGCTTTCTACATACATTCTACTAGTATCTACTTGTCCCCCCCTATTGTTGTTGGTATTGTTTGTGTTAGGTCCCTTTCCCACAGACAATGGTCTGTGTCCGCTGCTCTGGCTCTGGTACTGGTTGCTCAACAGACCACAGCATGATAAAAATCACGCCCCAACACTTAACATGCACCTCTCACTTATATATAATAAGAGTTTCCATGTCCATCATGCATCAAAAGTTATATAGTACATATGAATATATTTTCATGCTAACAAATTGCTAGCAATTTGTTAGCCGTGACTGCGTGGCTTCCCACTCCTGTTGTTGCCCCAACGGACCACTTAGTTTTTGAATCACACCCCGAAACATAACATACATCTTTTAACAACATGTACAATGAAATATGCATGCTTACAAATTCCCATGTGCATGTTCTCTGGCGTATGCAAAAATGGCTCAAAATAGCATGCAGAATGGGACATTTTGTTAGCGCGGAATGTTTCACTGTTTGACGAGCCCAACGGGTAGGTTCTGGTCATTTTTTTTCAACAAAACTTCCAGAATATTATATTGGCACCTAGCACTCAGAAGTGACATTACGACAAATTGAAAAAATTGGGGCTGGACCCCGCACTGTCAGTGTCAGGTCAGCTGTCACAGCTGCCCTACGCGGTATCCAATCTAAACTAGCATCGCATCCCCATCCCATATATGCCAAAGCAAGGATTTGTCTGACCTGTAATGCCATTGATTTCAAGATAATCAAGTTACAAGCCAAGAGTCCATAAATGCAGCTCCCCCAGCTAAATACATTTTATTTTTCGAGAACACAAAAGAGGGGGCTAATCGGGGGGGGGGGGGGAAACAACTTCTCACTCTCGTGACTGCACGAGTCGCGTACGAAGAAATCTTTGCGCCGACCTAATTCAACATGGACACAAAGTGCGTGTTGAACTCGCCCGTCCAGCACTCTAACAGCAGACAATAATAAACTCTCTTTTGTCGCCATGAAGCCATCCCTCTTTTCCCTGTTGATCGGATCGGCCGCGGCCTTCGCCCCGGCCCCGTCCGCTCGCACCTCGGTCGCGACCAATGCTGCCATCGACGATCTGAAGTCCATCGCCGAGAAGTCCAACCCCGTGTTGAAGGTAGGTTGCTTTCTACTACCATATCCATGATTTTTTTGTGTGTTTTTCGTTTTCGCACCCCCAAGTTCTCACGTGTCTCCTCTCGCTCGTCCTTCTCGTCTTCCTTCCGACGTGTACCCAGTTCTACGATCCCCTCGAGCTCTCCACCACCACCATCTGGGGAAACTCGAACGACGAGACTATCGCGTTCCTTAGGCAATCCGAGATCAAGCACGGACGCGTCGCCATGGCGGCGTTCGTCGGGTACATCGTCCAGTCCAACGGATTCCACTTCCCCTGGCCGATCGCGTTCGACGGCAGCCCGTTCCCCTTCGCGGCCGGATCTCCGCCGGAGCAGTGGGATGCCCTCTCCCCCGCTGCCAAGTGGCAGATCATCCTCTTCATCGGGTTCCTCGAATGGTACTCCGAGGCCGCGGGGACCCACTACATGCGGGGAGGCGTGCCGGGGGCGTACCCCAAATTCTCCGATTACAGCATGATCCCCCACCCCGTCCCGCTGAACCTGTTCGATCCCTTCGGGTTCTCCAAAAACAAATCGGCCGAGTCGAAGTCGAAGGGCCTCATTAAGGAGCTCAACAACGGCCGGTTGGCCATGATCGGCATCATGGGATTCATCTCGGAACAACGGGTCGAGGGATCCGTGCCCCTCCTCAAGGGACTCGTTTCCCACTACGACGGCGAGACAATGGCCCCCTTCGGATAAGGATTGTACAAAATCTAATTCGTTTTTCGTGAAAGGAATCACCGGAATAGAAGATTCAATCAAGAGAGAGAGAGAGAGAGCTGAGCTTTATTTTCATGCCAACCATCCACCCTCCGCGATTCCATTTTGTGGAGAATCCTAGCATATTCTCCCTCGCGAGGGCCCACGTTGCGCCATACCATGTTTTACAGAGCCTGAAATGGCCACAATGACGAGTAGAATTTCGCAACGAATGTATCTAGTGTCTCGTCATGACGAGTAACTGTCTGCATTCGATAATAGGAGAAGTGAATTATTTCCCCGAATGTTTATGGGTCTTTTCAAACCGCTTTAGTTACTCATTCATGTATTCTTGGTGCCAATTTTCGTCGCAACAATTGGCCCTGAACTCTGAGTAGGACATCAATCTTGCGTGGACTCTCTTTGCATCGTTCCCGGGCAAACCCTTCCCGGTGCGGTCGCTGCCGAAGATCATCGCCATCGTGCGCGATCCCATCGATCGCGCTAGGTCGTCGTGCAAGTACAACTACGTTGAGCCGACCCTGTTGAGGCTGCGGGGGAGGCGAAGGTGATGACGTAGGGACCGTGCATTTTTCACCTGTATTTTTTATAATAGCATGTTATCCTATCACAATTCCTAATATCACTATACGCAATACTGATACTGGCAGAGGAAATACCATTGTCAGAGCATGTCGTAGTCGTCTCCTGTTGCGGGAAAAGAAAGGAATCATCCTGACTTGTAGTAGTCCGTGAGCGAGAGCTTCTTCGAAGCGGGCTTCTCAGAGATATGTGCTGTCCTAGGTGGGATTTCACTCTTGAGGATTGCACCCAATGGCAGGTTGTCGTGTTTGTCGTGCACGATGAAACGTGCTCCAACTTTGTATGACGGCAAGCCCTGACATCCTCCAGAGCATGGCTTAACCTGCATAAGCATAACATTATCTGGGAGAATATCTCGGACGTGCAATTGAACTTGCCATTCGACATGATTTGCAACAATTTTTGATGTTGTGGCATATAAACTTACGCTCATTGTGATCGAGGTTACGCCAGTAAATTGCTCCTTCATGATTTTCCAGTTTGACAATAGAACCTTGCTTTTTAGAATCAAATGATGACTCTCTTCCTCGTGAAGAACCAAATGACCATGTCCCTCTCTGGCAACGAAGATACTTGCTGTGACGTCATGTGCAAAACTTGAGGATGCCATTCGATCACGGGGGACGAAACGACGATGATTGTTTTCATTTGCGAGCACGGATCGCATGATCTCAATTCGGCGCGTCAACGCCGTCTTCAACCACTCACCTGAATCATACCCACCATGGCCTTCTGCGGATCACCGCTGGGGTCGAACACGTCCGCGAATTCCGCCATGGGTGCGGTCCCGTCCGGCTGGGCGATCGAGACCGTCACTATGAAGAAATGCACGAGGCAGCAAAGCGTGACAACCTCTGCAAAAAGGGAGTGCGGGAACGGGAATGAGCGAGTTGGTAGATACATTACGTGAGCAAATTGGAACATCCTGACGTTCTCTAGAGAGGATGGAAGATTTTAAAGCAGGGTAGACGATCGACCCCCTCCTCTTACCATATCCGCCGAGGAGCTTCTTCGTCGCGTCCGCCCTCGGGAGAAAGATGAGGAACAACCATGGTAGCTGCGGGAAGAAGGTCGCCACGCTGAACGCGGTCTTGATGCTCTGCCCGCGTCGAAGATTCCTCCCGAAGAAGGAGACGCCGCCGCCGCGTCCAACAACGATGACGACGAAAAAAGTGCCGCCAAATCGACGATGTTGCCGAACGCGATCATCGGTCCGGCGATCGACGCGATGGCCGCGACGTCGTCGAGCGAAGGCGCGAGCGCGAGGAGTTGGAGGGCCGGCGTCCGCGAATGCCGCCGCGCTCGGGGGGCGAATGCGGATGACGATGGCGCGGATGATGCCCACAACGCAAGGCACGTTATCGAGGCCGAGGGGCGCCACATTTTGTAAGCTTCATACCATTGGCCATTATTATTTTGTAACAAGAAGTAACAACTCTATTAATAATATTTTGTTTTCCATTTTCTCCCTTTGCGAAAGATTGGTCTGTCTGTCTGAAACCTAGGAGAAGGAAATTAGCAGGGGAACTGTTACAGCTCTATGGTACCTACAGTCTTGTTACCTCCCTTGTATCTTCATTCACGGGAAAAGGCTACAAGCCCAACGAACTTGTTTTGGTGTAGCAAGATATTATTAGCTTAGAGTAGATGCTTAGATTTAGCTCACGAGAACGTTGGTCCAAAAAAAAGCAAATGCGAGTAGACGACGATCATCCCCGCGGGGACATCTCCCCCCTGGTCGACGATGCCCCGACCACCGCGCGACAACGACGTCGAAGAACGTCGGAGGGGTCATCCTCGTCGTCGTCGTCGTCGGCGTCGTCGTCGTCGTCATTCCCGCCTCCGCCCCCGTCGCCAATGTCGCCGCCTCCTCCCCCGACGACTACGACCCCGGCGGCGATCCCGTCGTCGTCCCATCGCCGCACCTCCCCCGAGGGACAGACCCTCCTCCTCATGCTCCTCGCCCAAGTTTGTTCGTTGCACGATGCCACTCCCCGTACCTTCGTCGTGCACGTCATCGCCCTGTACGAACGGGGCATACTCGATCGGGACTCGATACGATTCCTCTTCGATTTGGGATTGGTCCCCGCGGGGGGGTCGTGCGACGGTCTGGGATTGGGACGCGCCGCCGCCGCCGGCGCGGAGGAGGACGGGAGGATGGATCGATGCGATGGGGATTTTTCGCCACCGACCGACGATGGCAATAGGCCGGCGACGATTGAGAGGTCCGACGCGGGGGGCGAATTTCGGGTGGCGATCGAGCGGGGGGCGATCGTGCCGTACCGAGGAGGCGGGGCATCGAGAGCGCCGACCCCGGATCCGACGCTCCCCGAGTCCGAGGCGGGACCCTCTCGCCCGCCGACGAGCGCGACCGGATCCGGATCGTCGTCGTCGTCGTCGTCCGGGGGGGGCGATGGTGATGGTTCTCCTCCCCCCGGCGGCGCCGCCAGCCCGACCGGCGAGATGATGGTCCAGCAACGGAGGAGGGAGGCGTCGGCAATACGGGAGCATCTCGAGCGACACGAGTCGATCGATCTCGAGACGTCGTCGTCATTGTCTTCCGCCCCCCGCGGCCGTGCGACGACGACGACGACGACGACGACGACTGGGGTCGCCGCCTCGAACGTTGACGAATGGTCCTCGGCGGGAAGGATGCACGGCGCCCCCCCCGCCTCCTCCTCCACTGCGGAGGAGTCCTTCGACAATCCCCCCTCGGGGGTCGTCTCGGCCTACCCGCCGCCCCCCCCGTCCGGAGCGTCCTGGTCCGTCGAGCACCACCCCCTGTCGTTGTCGCGATATCAGCGCGAATTCCACCAGTCGTCCCTCCTCGCGACCGGATCGTTCGGGTCGGTTTACCACGCGCTGCACAAGCTCGAGGGTAGGCCGTACGCGGTCAAGCGCGTCACGTTCTCGACGGTTGGGTACTACGCGAGCGCGCTCGCGCTCGTCATGAGGGAGGTACGCGTCCTCGCGAAACTGGATCATCCCAATTGCGTGCGTTACTACACGTCGTGGCTCGAGCCGAGCTGGATGACGGGGGACAACAGCGGCGGCGGCGGGGGCGAGGAGGGGGGGGGCACGGTGGCCCCCATCGAACGCGACGTGCGGGGGGGGTACCACGCGGCGCATCGTCGTCGTCGCGATGTCGTCGACGACATCGACGGAGGAGGGGGTGGCCCGAAATTGCTAACGGACATAGAGCGCGTCGTGGACGGGCTGCACGACGCGGGGGAGATCGACGATTCGGTGGAACAGCTCGAGGCCATATTGTACGGAGGGCGCGGCGGCGACGGCGACGACAACGACGACAACGACGACAACGACGACGGATTCGATTGGACGACGTCGTCCTCTCCGCTTAAGAACGATCATCGTTCCTCCGTCCAGCCGTCGTTCGATCGATCCGAACGGAAGGATGCGGCATACGACGGCGACGGCTGGGACGGCCTTCCGTCTCATCGTACGAACGGTCGTCATTATCCCATGAACCCTCGCGGTAATAAGAGCGGAGACGGAAGCGACAGCGAGGCGAGCGCATGGACTCAGGACTACAACGGCGACGACGGGAGCAGCAGCGGCGGACGTGACAGCTTCCACAACTCCGAGGCCTATGCCAAGCGCGGATCTCTGGAGTTGGTGTCGACCGGAGGCAACGACCGCCCCCCGCGGCGGAGGTACGGGAAACCCCCCCCTCCCCCCCCCTCGTCGGCGACCTACAAGTATCGAATTTCTCTCTACATCCAGATGCAGCTATGCCACCCCACGACTTTGGCGGACTACATAAGCCATCGCAACGGCAACTGCGTCGATTTCGACGAGGACGAGAGACGGGAGAGGTCGCGACTCGCGATCGAAATATTCGGCCAGATCGTTTCGGGATTGTCGCACGTGCAGTAAGTTTCTTTTGATCGTCCTTGCTCCCCTCGTATCATNACGCAGGCCGTCGGCGAGCGACATCCAGGCGGCGGGGTTGTTCCACGAGGGGGGGAACGGGACCGAGATTTTTTGGGCGGAACTGAGGACGCTGAGGATGGAGGCGGCGAGGAAGGACAGATTGATCGAAAGTCAGGCGGAGCGGCTGAAGGAGAAGGCTGATATCATCGAAGATCTAAGGCGTCGTCTGGCTCTCATTACGGGAGTCGCGGGGGGATCGTATGGAGAGAAATCTCCCAAAGACCCCACTGACCCCCCTGACTCCTTCAGTGATGGTTCGAGTGAAGATGACTACTAACTTTCTTATTAGCATCACCGGAAAGGGATTACTAAACGAGCTATCGGCATATTGACCATCAATTGGATATTTATCCCGAGGTTTCCGCGTAGGAGACACCCTATCAAGAGCCGCGTCTGGTTAAGGACGATGTTTGTATATGTTTGCAAAGTCTTATGAAAGTTAACACATACATCTTTCGGCAAGGATAAGGGGACAATCAGTTCCCCAACTTAGAATACCAGTCAACATAGTATACATACTCACCGGAAGTATCCCTATCCACATGACAAATAACTAGAGGACACAGAGTTAGAATTCTAAGAATTCTCTAGGTAGGACTAATAGTAATATTACCATTACTTGTTTCTTCTCATTCCTATTTGAAGTCTCATCACCCTGCCCCTTGTCTTCGCCAACCCTACTTCCACTACACACAACTTCCTTGGCTTTACAGCTTAACAAATTTTTCAACAAGCTTCTTTGGTGATTGGTAACTTCAAAGATTTTTGTCTGCTCTTTGCTTTTGATAGCTAGAAAGTTAGCTGAGTTCTTCTGCTTTCATCATGGCGTTCGCCCCCTTTACACATCTTGTTGCTTTGATGAGCTGAGTAGAGGGTCCGTTATGAGCATTTTGAACGCTAGCTTCGGAAAGCGATTTCCACAACGCCACAACTCATTTTTTATGCCGAAATTGATGACCATGGCATCAGCCGGGGTGATACGGGGCAAAAACTTGCCCGATGGCGGCGTCCAGTGGCATCTAGGGAAGCCCTAGACCTGCCTTACTGGGCGATGCGCTCGGCACCTTACCGCCTGATCCGCATGGCCATCGAAATGGCTCGCGAAGCAGGTCCATTTTTTTCTGTTGTCGATTTTATGTCTTGCATAACCGTAGCTAAATGGCCAAGTTATGGTCTAATAAAAATAAAGCCAAGCTATACTACTGTTTGTCACTATGTATATATTCAATTCATATATTATGGCGACCCACCAACACCAATAGCAATGAATGCCGTTTTGGCTATCATTGCCAGCGGCGGGCGAGCGATTATTGTGATTTACAGAGAGGGAGTAGAAATAAATTATTGTCTCCTTTATTTTATTGATTCTACTAAAAACCTTCAACGGCGGCCTCGTTCAACCCTTTCCATGTAGGCTCCCGGAGATGGGGTACGCTCGTCCATCAAACCATGCCCCATGCCGCTGGAGGCAAAATCAGCTCCATCATGGTGGGGATGTTTGTGTCCTTATGTTTAGCTAGCCAAAAGCCTTCTTCCGAACAGGAGTTTTTTGTTCCCGCCGGAACGGGCTTAGGTGTTAAGCTGTTAACCAATAATCTCCTTAAATAAAATCAAATCAGACATAAAAAAACTATTAAAATGTTACGTTTAACAGCTTAACACCTAAGTCCGTTCTGGCGAGAACAAAAAACTCCCGCTCGGAAGGCTTTTAGCTATCTAAACACAAGAACACTAACATCCCCACCATGATGGAGCGTTTTCTCCTACAGCGGCATGGTTTTTATGGACAAACATACCACACCCCCGGGAGCCTCTTTGCAAGGGGTTGGACGAGGCCGCCGTTGAAGGGTTTTATCAGAATCAATAAAATAA
>JALLOS010000332.1:0-19089 GCA_036939435.1 Stephanodiscus minutulus
CTCGTCCTCGTCATGTTTTTTTTTAGGGAGATATTTTTGTGGTTGTGGATCAACGTCCAACATCAAAAGTTGATGTCAAACCACTCCTGTACCTACCACCAGACCCACACGCAGGACCCGTTGATCTATCTTTCAACCCAGACCGGGCCTACCCACCCGTAGCAAGGTCAACCACGCATGCCCCTATCACCATTGGCTTCGATATCACCACCAGCTGCCCACCTCCTTGCCCTATCTTTGATCCCACCTCTAGCGATGTTCCCAAAATCTTAACGGCCAATGCTGATTCACATCAACAAAAATACGAAAAGAAAAAAAGAAGAAGCTCGGACGAAAAAAACCAACCCAACAACGGGCATCACCACCATCGGCGACACAGTCATTGGCGGCATCCTTGACCAAAACATGATCCTGTTTCCTTTGTCAATTGACCCCATTGGACCCTCCAACACTTCCTCTTCGACATCCAAACCTCAAGCCCACTCACATTCACACCCGCCAAACCTAACACAAACTCAAAGTAATAAAAACTTATGCCCTTCCCAAGCTGGAAAGGAGTCCTCAACTTGGGAAAACTACACAGTTACTGTTCTATGGTCACTCGTATTCTGCCCCAACCCACCCTATCACCAATCACCACACTCCAACAACTCGGATTTTCTCTCACAAATGCATTTGCACTCCATATCCGATATTGATATGCTCTACACATGAATTTCTGCTCTCTACACATAAATTTCATGACCACTCTTTTCCCACTCCACCCCCGAGCGATCCTGATCCTCCCTATTTTTGGATAACAGGTAGGATTCTAAAACAAAAAATCTATGGCCGTGTTTACCGGTGGTGTGTGGAATCTCAGTATCGTACCCCTGACAATCCCAGCTTTGTGTAGGGTAGGAACCTCTGTTTACTGGTGGGATAAGAAAATTGTACTTTGCTCGACCAACCCACCGCCCCCGCCGAAGCCCCTGTCGCCCTTGTCCACCATCTCCTCTCGTCCGCCGCCGAGGCCTCTAGTCCGCCACCATTATCCCCTCCATGGTGTCTGTCTCATCCGCCGTCGTCTCACCCCTCTTATCCACAGCCTTCGTCCTCTCAGCCGCAGCAGCCATCAATGCCAATGCCATTACGCCGTCGCATCGCGTCACTCGTCTGCCAGCCATCGCCACTGAATCACCACCTCTAAAATGCCGCCACCGTCGCCTCTCACCCATGATACACCTCTCGTCCGCCACCAAAGCCATCATCACCTATTGTTCACCACGGGCGGGCCACCTCTCGCCTCCGCTTTCATTACCTCTCGTACACTGCTGTCGCCCTCTCTCATCCGCCGTCGCCGCCTCTCTCGGCCTTGGCTCCTCTCGTCTGCCGACTTTGCCATATCTCGTTGCTGATTCTCAAGTCGTAGCACCCAGTGGTCCCCACCGCACTCTTTCTGATGCTAGGGGGGCTTTTCCTGCAGCGGCCGCCATGGTTGTGATGGTCGTTGTTGTTGTTCTTTGGTGTAAGTATGATTTGTTTTCTGAGGCAAGCCCCGCCAGGAAAACGCTCGGATCATACCGGGCCGGCGCGGCGGGCGCATCCCGAAACTCCGTAAGTTGGATTTTTTTGCTTTGAGTAGAAGATACGTACAATACTTAAAATAAAAAGGCACGAGAGAGATTCCAAATATCATGTGTATGCCCCAACACTTCCCGCATCCCCTGCATTTGCTCGAAGATTATTTGCTGTCATCCCTTTCCTCCGATGCGACTTCGACGACGGCGACGTCCGCGACTATCGTCCCGTCCTTCGTCGTCGATCATCGCTCGGCGCTAGTGGACGATGGCGACGGCGACGGCGACGCATCGAACGCCGCCGCCGCCGCCGCGGCATTGGCCGCGGCCGAGGCGAGGCAGGACGACGTCCTCCGCGCGGCCGACGCCCTCCTCGGAATAATGGGCGAAGGTGGCGGTGGCGGCGGCGCGAGCGGCGCGCTCCTCGAGAATTCGCTCGCGCTCCTGGACGAGCAGGCGCGATATCATCGACGGGGACGGGAATATCGCGGCCCGACGACGACGAACGACGACGACGACGGCCGCGGCGACGACGACGACGACGCGCCGTCGCGGGGGGGACCGCCGACGGCAGGTCCCGCCGCCGCGATAATACGGAGGATACGAGCGAGATCCTCAGGTCGCGAGGCCATCCTCGTTCGCAAGCGGCGGCGGGATCCTCCCCCGGCGGCGGCGGGGGGGGGGGGGGGGCGTCGCGGCGGCGGCGGCGTTGGCGCCATCGAACGACGACGACGCGTCGAGAGGGGGGGGGCGACGACGATGGCGAAAGGAGGCGGCGCGGGAGCAGTGGACGTGGGCGACGGCGACGGCGACGGCGACGGCGACGGCGCCGGCGAGTATTACCTGTGCCTTCCGGGGAGGGGGGCGCATGCGACGGCCGGCCGTCGTCGCGCGGCGGCGTCGCTTTCGACGTCCCGTCCCCCGTCGCGCGATGCTGCGATCCTCCGTCGTCGGGGCGGGCACTGCACGTGCAGGTCCTTCTTCCAGAACATCAAGGGCGCGAGTGGAGGCGCGGGCGGCGGGGGGGCGACGGCGGCGGCGTCGGCGCGCGAGGGCGGCGCGGCGGACGGTCCCGCGACGTGCAAGCACCTGCTGGCGGCGATGCTCATGCCTCACGTCCTCCCGTGGAGCACGATGACGGGGGGGGGGGGGGCGCGGAAATCGAGATCGTCGACGATCGGGAGTTCGCGAGGTTGGTCGCGCGGGCGTCGATCGGGTAGGCGAACAGTGCAGAGAAAGATGAAGCGAATATGTTCTGGGACGGAGGGACGGAGGGAGGGAGGGATCGCATCGTCATCATTGATAAAACCCTCTTTCCTCGCACCGGAACGAACCAAAAGGTGGGAAGCCCCATCTGGACCTTCTCTTGACCATTTACTCGCCGGTCGACCGTCCACGGCGATCGAGGTAGAACCGATTCTGTGATAATACATTTCAACGTTATACATGCAAATATCCTAAGTAGGCATACGGAATGTTCTCCACCATTCATAAAACAATTACAGCTTACTCCCCGCTTCTCATTCGATGGTTTTCTCTTGCGTTACGTACACGGCAATTAGGGCACGACGAGAATATCGAAGGTTGGATTTGGTTTATTCGCGAGAGGGTCCGCGATTGTCGGATACACCCCCATCCCCCCCCCCACCCCCACCCCCAAGAAAAACGGGCGATTCGACGGTCGACGACGCGGCTCCCCCCCCCCCCGAATGAAGGGTGCGAAATGGACGACGAGGTTCCGAAGAGGAAGGCCGAGGACCGACCACCTCGCGAAAAAAAGCTCCGAACGAAAAAAGAACCGACGATTTTTTTCCCGGAGAGCGAACCTCGGGATGGAATTTCGCCAGCGAGGTCCCCCAAGGGCGGGACCTCGCGACGACCGCGGCGACACAGACGAAGGCCTACCCCCCCCCATCGCTCATTCGCGCTTCTTCCCCCCGGTATCTCCTTCCCCCCCCGCCGACGACGAGAGCAGCGATGCGACCCTCGCCCCCTCCAGATCTGTCATCATTCCGTCCCACCGTACCAGATACGACCGTACCGCGGCCGTCTCGAAGAGCGCGTACCACGCCGCCCCCAAAGACGATCCCAACGCCGACCCGATGACGACCTGCGGTATCGTGTGGTACCCCAGGTACACGCGCGAATATGCGCATCCGGTCGCGACGACGAGTGACGACGCGACGACGACCGTGGAATGGAGGTGGCGGTACAGATCGGCGACGGCCGTCGACGACGACGACGACGACGACGACGACGAAGACGACGACGACGACGACGACGACGGAGGAGTGGACGGATCGCACGTCGACGAAAGACGGATCGAGCGCGACGGCAGCGACCTCGCCGACCACGACGCCCCCCCCCTCGTGACGTGCAGATAGACGAACGCGGCGACGAACCACACGAAGCAGGAGTGGTTGCTCGGCATGCCGTACTCCCGATGCTGCGCGGCCCCACTAAGAAGGAGGTCGTCGTCGTACCTGGGAGGGCGCGGCTGCTTGATGATGCCCTTGAGGACGGACGTGAGGGTCACGGCGGACATCGCGCCGACGAGGAGGTACGCGGACACGACGTCTCGGTGGACCACGGACGAGACGACGAGTGCGCACGTGCCGAAGGGGGGGGCGAGGGAGAGGAGCGCCAGGAGGGGGGACACGACGGAGGAGGTGGTTGTTCGGGGGTAGGTGACGTGGGTGAGGGAGAAGGGTTTCCAATGCTGCGACGGTTGGGTCATGATGTCTTTGAAGCTGGGAAGCACGAGGCAGTCGGCTTGCTCCTGCCTGGGGCGTCGAGTGGTAGACAGTTAGGCCATCTCTGTAGGCAGACAGTTTTGGGTACTCAAATCGAGGTGAGTACGTACTCAAATGTACTGTCCGTCGTCATGCCGATGCTTACAGCGCACAAACTTTTTTTTTTTTTTTTCGCCAAAACTGTCGTATGTACCTTTTGTACTTGCGCGCGATCATTTGGGTAAATTGGAGATGGAGAAATAAGTTTCGAAATATGTGAGACCCGATTCTCAACTTATTTTTTTTCCAAATATGTTCAACATATTTCTCTCACATAATTTGTTTTTTTTGTTGTGTACCAAATTCCGCACCATGTGGATCAGATAGATCGATATCATCACTTCGACACATCTACGCTCGTCCTCACAATGGTGAACTCTACTTCCTCCCCCGCCGCCGCCTCTCCCCAGTTCGCCGCTGCTTCGGCTGTTCCTCCAGCGCGAATGTCTTTGTCCCGCTGCCTTTCCAGTGATGGCACAATAAATATTGAAAAATATCGGCTGTACAGACAGTCCGCGGATGCTGCATTTCGGTGGCGTTCGTCGGTCGCGATGGACGGTGAGTTGAATACTCATCGCGTCGACCGTATGGTTGCTCCTCCCCTTCCAAAGGCAAAATTGAAACGCGGTCCCAGAGGTGTCCTCGCGCGGAAGGACACTGAAGATGGCCCACTCGAAATTATTTGGCCGGAGGATTCACTGTGGTACAAAGCGTATGTGAGGAATTTTTTGATGCTGGAACCGAAATCGTTCATGGCGAAGAAATTCCGCGAGAGATTTAGACTTCCGTATCCCAATTTTTTGCAATTGGTAGCGTCTGTCTCCGAAAGCGAACTTTTTGACAGATGGTGCGGTTATAAACCGAACAACAAACAATCATCGCCGATAGAGTTGTTGGTGCTCGGATCGCTGCGATACCTTGGACGCGGTTTTACGTTCGACGACATCGAGGAAAATACTGCCATCAGTAAGGAGGTGCACAGAACCTTTTTTCATCGTTTTGTCGAATTTGGCAGTACTGTGCTGTATGAAAAATACGTTCTAACCCCCGACAACGTTGACGAGGCCAAGACACACATGAGGGAATTCGAGGAAGCCGGATTCCCTGGTTGTGTTGGGTCCTCGGATGCGACCCATATTACGACGGACAGGTGTGAGTATAATTTAAAAAACAACCACCTTGGGCCGAAGTCAAAGGATGAGATTCGATGGTCGAGGTGGTTGGAGTCCATGCGGAAGGACGTCGAGTGCACGTTCGGCATTCTTAAGGGTAGATGGCGAATTTTGAAGGCGGGAGTGAGGATTCACGGTGTCGATGGAGTTGATGATGTGTGGTTAACGTGTTGTGCGCTCCACAACTGGCTGTTGGACATCGATGGCCTAAGTGGTGAATGGAAGAATGGCATGCCAGTGAGCGATTGGGAGGGACTGATGGGAGACACGGATGTTGAAGGTCTCAACGATGAAGTTGCCCATACAATTGCGAGGCTAAGCAAGAATCTTAATCCTTGCAATTACGATAGTTCGGGGATGGGACCCGGGAATGATTTAGTTGGAGAAGTATATGGTTTTTGCGATTCTGATTTCGAAGAAGGCAGTGATGAGGGAGAGGACATTTCAATGACTTCGACGTCACTGAAAATTAGCAGTCTATCCCTGCCTTTCTTTCGCTCGAAATTGGTGACACATTTCTCTATCTTATTTGAACGAAATCAAATCGTATGGCCTAAGAGCAAACGTAGATAACCTGATAAAATAAATATAACTTAAATAAAACTTATGACGATTCGTAATCTGCTAAAACCTCCCCACTCGTCTTTCCAACAACGACTTCATCATTACCACCAATTTTATATCCCATCGACGATGCTGCATTAAACAACAGATGATTGACAATTGGGTTAGAATTACGTCCCTCGGCAATCATTCCCTCAAGTTCCCTGTCAAGATGTTCCCCCTTCTCCAACAAGTCTGAGATATACTTCATCATTGAATTCTTCACTTCACTCGCCGTCGACCAACTTCGCCAATGCCGATGGATCGCGCTCAGATCCATCGGGGGTACTAGGCTCGGCCAGCGTTTTGGAAATGGATTTCTCCGCGCTACGCAGGGCATATCTCTCGGAGCGAGTTTGCGGCAAAGTCGGCGTCGAGGGTGTCGATGGAGCACCAGCGGCACGAGTAGCGGGACCACCAGCCCTGCCGCCGGCCAAATTAGCCAGCAATTTTGCGCGATCGGCAGCACGCCTTGCCGCCAACCCACGCCTTGACAGCTTGCTAATCTTTTTTCCATCAGCAACAGCGGAGCCGCCGGCAAGCGGCGGGCGGCCCAACCTGGACATGGCCCTTGACATATTATTTCGGTGTATGGTGTATCTTGCCATCACAAGGAAAGACAGCAACTATAGATTCCTACACACGTAACCCAAACTAACTCACAAAAAATTAAATAAAGTTACGTTCGCTGTAAGGACCGAGAAAAAACGCAAACAGGAAAAAGCAACAATCAGCGATGAAAAAAAAGGTTAAAAAAATAAGTGCGTTGTAAGTATTGGCCTAAGTTAATAGTAGAAAACGATTGTATTTTTAAACGGACGTAAAAATAGCTCAAACTATTGTATTTTTATCCGGACAGAGGAGTAGAGTACGTATGGTACATACTTTAATGTAGTTATGTAGATAGAATCAGACTACGTATTGTATCTACGACTCAAGTGCTTTGTGTGGAATCCGCCATTTTTCGGACTCCTCCTCGGCCCGGACGAGTATTGCAAACGGCCTACCCTCACCGGAGTCTCAGTTACACACACACACCTCTATCTGCTTTGAGATAGTGTCGCCCCGGCCCCATCCTTTCGGGTGGAGATTGGGCTGGAGGCCGTGCATACCATGCCTGGAATCGATTCGACGGATTGGCATCGACGTCCAATACCTCCTGCGGCTTTCTCGTTCACGTCGATGCCGGGAGGGACCCATGGCATCCCTGTCAGGTCTCAAGCGATTTGGCGGGACTCCTTCACCTCCCTCCGAGGGCGCCTTCGATTGCCTCGTGGCGAGGGATGCCGTCCCGGCCGGGCGCGGGATTTTCTGCCTTTTCTTTTGTCTGTGTAGTGATTCCCCCGCAAGTGCCTCCAGACTGGAAAAAAGGGGAGGTGCTATTAGACTTCAGGGAAATATCATAACGCTGTGCCACAATATTGTCCTGCAACAATGAGGATGCGACGGGGCAAAGAGGAACCAGGTCGTCATCAAAGAAGCATCAGCGAGGGGAGGAAAACGAGTAAGGAGATGTTTGACGAAGCTGCTGAGGCGAAGCCGTGGCGGGGGAGGGGGGGCATCGTCCTCCTCCGGCGGCGAGGCGAGGGTACACCTCAAAGGGTTCACTACAATCAACATAGGCGATTGCAACGGTGAGACTAGAGTGACGAAGAGAGCTAGGGCGACGAGGGCAATGATGGAACCTTCCCCAAGGGAGAAGGGAGACGATGGTCCTCCTCGTGCGGCGAGAGTACACAACAATCAACTACTAAGGAGACATCAATGGCGAGGAATGTTGTGGCGACAACAGCGAGGGTGACGATGAAGGCGACAAGGGCGACGGCGGCAGGGGCTACGAGGACGACGGCGGCGACGATGACGCCAAACGGCGACGAAGACAACGAGGACGGCAACAGCAAAAACAACACGTCGTGCCAATAGGCATCGGTACCTGCCGTTCCAACGTCTTGGCTTTCGGGCAGCTGGTATCGAACAAACAGCGCTGGAATGGGGTGCGGTCCGTCGCCGAGCAGGTTTCCATGACGAACCCGAACAAACAACCGGCATCGCAAGCTCAATCCCGCCAACCTGACCAGGCAGGACCCTTCTGAGCACGTGCGAGTTTCGCCGACGAAGGGAGGGAGGACATGAAGGGAGGAAATGTGATAGAACTGTACCACCTCTCTCTTCTGCCTCTGCGTACTTTCCTAGCCGCATGGCTTTACACGGTTCGGAAAACACCAGACACAAGGGCAGAAAAGAGTTGAACAAGCCCATGAATCCGGGGGCAAACTTAACCCCCCCGGCGCCTAAGCCTTAATGGTAGCGAACTACCTAAATCTAATCTAATCTAATCTAATCTAATCTAAGATAACATCCATAAAAAGCATATAAGTAGTAAGGGAAGGACGATTTCAAAAAGTCGATCTTTGATGTATCCGTAGTTTGCCTGGTGCTGCCTGTGGTGAGAGTGGATATCATCAGCAGTGTGTCATGCTGGGCAAAAATTTGAACGGCATGCGACTTACTCCGGTATGATAATGTTTTGCAGCTCCTCTTGTGAGCCCAACACCCGCATGGAGCAGTGGCAAATTTTGGAACCGAAGTTACCCTGCCAAAAACGCTCATCCTTGCCACATACAATCATTGCCACTTCATGAGCGCCCTCGACAGGTTCTATAATCAATGATACCTTCTCCCAAAAGTCCGCCGGGGCGGTCAACAGAGAGGTGCTAGATTGATGGATCACTCTTTTTTCAGAATTCATTACAACGGCTTGAAGTTTGAAGATTGATGGACAATCTGTCCGCCCCATGAACTTCGCTGATATCTCTAACCGTGCCATTGACGGATAACGCACAATCCGGTACAGAGGAATACTTTGCGACATGACACTCCAATTGTAACTGCTCACAAAATTGCACCTTGTGCATTCATCCACAGAAATTTCCATAGGCTCAATGGCCCAATTCCTGTGACGTGGATCGGCCCGCCACCCTCTGGTGCCTTCCTCTCCGCTGGGATTGATTATAAAGTTTCTTGATCCAGGGAGATCGTCAAAGAAATGACCAGATGGAGATGAATTACACAAAGCACAGTGATAAACCTGTTCGCAATCCAGAGACGAGCCGTTGGAGTGTCGGTCGCACCCCGTGGGCTTGGGAAAAAAACACCCGTCCCCACAGCACGGTATTCCCTCCAATTTCGCAGGTCCTTGTTGCCCCCGACTTCGTTGCGAATTTCTATCATGACAGTTGTCGCAGAAGTGAACATTGCCATAGCACACAAATCTCGATGGGTTGCAACAGTATCGGCATTTCCAGACATGAAAAGGTCTGTGCTCAAATGTGTGTTTGCACACAACCTGAGACTTCGGCGAGCACGACTGACAGAGTCTCTCCTCTGATGTAGTGAGCTCTCCGTCATCCTCGTCGGCACACTCGACGGTTCCCCCAAAGTATGGTTCATCGCAACTTCCGCAGAGGTAGAACGCGTAGGACCGACGACCTTCGTCGATTAGCCTTGCCTTTTCATCCGCATCATTCGCGGCATCTTTCCATGCCTCGGGGGTATCCGCCATTAATTGCTCCGCAACGAGACCATCCACCTTACCCCTCAGTGCATCCGTCCGACGGGTCAAATTTTCCAATCGAGGGTGGTCGCAAAATGCAGCGCATTTGGCACATCGACATCCCGAGAATATGAGCCGCGTGGATCGGCTGGGTTGGGCACTTTCGAGCTGCTCTTGCAGGCACGCAAAGTGCCATCGATGGCCGCATGAGAGGGTGATGGTTCTCTCAGGATCATCGTCTAGGGATTCGAAGCAGATGGCGCACTCGGTGGACGTGTCGATGAAGGTCGACTTCGCAGACATGGTGGATAGAGCGTCGGTGGCAACGAGGGCCGGGGTCTTTGTGTGGAGGTTGTGGTTGTTGTGGGAGGGGTGTGGCACTTGCGGTACCCAAGCCTCTATCTCCTCGAGTCGTGATGAAGGGGGGGCGGAGTCGCAACAGTTCAAGGAAACCTGCTCGGGAGGGAGCACTGCCATCCAACGGCCAAGATCAAGAACTTGTGTTGGAGATGGGCATGAAGCATTATCATTAATTTGGTCTTGCCGGGGCACGTCTTCCGGCCCTACACATTCATCCAAGATGACTCATATTTTTTCAGCCGACTTCCAACCTCATTCCCAATCCAGGAGCGTAACATCCAAAACGCAATAAACCGACAAACCAAGGGGGGTCGGTAACAATAATTATTGTTGTTTCTCCGTCAAACCACCTACTACAGACGACGGCTTACAATTATACAATTATTTTCCGATAGAACCACAGGCCACCCTCACGCCTGCCCGCCCTCGCGCCCGCCGCCCTCGCCTACTCCTTTGAGAGGCGCGCTGGGCATTTATCATTGCAAAGAAACCGATCGACTTAGAATCGTGACATGAGTGCCACCTGGAGCGAACGAAAAGACTTCATTTACATGTTGCAGGAAAAGAGCGAGCGAATTCCACGGGATGTGACTCATGTCAAAGTCCATCCATCTGTCAGGGTGATTGGTGCGCGGGCATTTGCCGGTTGCTCACGGTTGATGCATGTGGAGCTTTGCAAGGGGCTAAAGACTATTGAGGCGTACGCATTTTGCAGTTGCACATCACTCCGTGACATAGTGATCCCCCCATCCGTCAAAGCGATTGATCAGGGGGCATTCTGTAGTTGCTCGCAGTTGAGGAATGTAAAGCTTCGCAAGGGGCTGGAAAAGATTGGGAATGAGGCATTTTACGACTGCAGAATGCTCCAGCGCATAATGATCCCCTCCACCATCATAGCCATTGAGGAGGGCGCATTCGGAAATTGCTCACGGTTGACAAATGTTGAGTTTTGTGATGAAATTGAACAGTTTGTGTCTGGAGAGTCGATACAGGATTGGTGGAATCACGGGGTTTGTGAAAAGTCTCTGAGCACGTATTGTTTTTTTGCACAACGCAATGTTCCAAAGCGTTTGGGTCTTGTGCAAAAGAAATGGCAGATCAATATTCACGGCATGCTCAGGCGCATTCCTGCCATCTCTCCCAATGATTTGAATGATTATTTTGATTCCATCGATTCCAATCTTTCCTTCTACGAAAATTTGAATGATGCCCCCGCATTATTGGAGCTTGCCATCTGGAAATAAAAAATCACTGAACAATGTGACCCGAACAATGGCATTCTCAACACCAATCTGAAGATGGAATGTCGTAGTGATTCCGTTACAATGGTTATCATAATTGTTCCAAATGTTCTCTCATTCCTAACTGACGACAATGATGGTGACTACGGAGACAACGGCATCAATGACAACGACGACAGCAACAACGACAGCGAGGGTGACGACGATACTGGTGATGACAATTACGACGGCGTTGGCAACTGGGCGCATGTGTTTATAGAAATGTAGTAGAATAACCAGACACGTATTCGTTACTCTATTTCTTTGCATGCCATCCATGGATACGAGTTGTGTTATGTTGCAGTGGCTTTGTGCAGGTACAACAAGTACAAATCTCCCTCCCCTGTGGCTTGAATTTTTTCTTCAGTTTATCAGGGAGATGTTCTGAATGGGTCTGGTGGCTTGCCCACTCCATTTCACTTGTCTAGATATCTATATTCTACGATTCATTTTTGTTTGTCGCTGTCATGGTGAAATCAAACCCACCTCCAGACTCACATGCCTCTTCCTTGCTCCCTAACAGCTGGATGTGCCCGTTGGTCACTAAGAATAATGGTGTGCCCCCACCTCCTTCAGTAAACGGGACTGTGGATCAGTCATTGCCCTCCGATGAAGTAAAGCACGTGTTTGGTGCAAACAGCATGGAGTAACCAGTGCTGATACCTCCTCCCATGGAATGGGTAAGCTGGAAACCCTGCATGCAATCACAGCTTTTGGACTCCTTCCTAACAACATTGACTACCTTGTCAATGAGCCCAGCAAAATCTGTGTAATGACCTTTGGCCCAATTATTTCCAGCCCCTAGTAATAAGAAGTAAGAAGCAAATGTTTAGCTTTAGCTCAGCAATGATGTAATTGCTGGTGACATTGCCAATGTCAAATTTTCATTCCATCACCAGTCTGTCCGAAGACAAAGCTATCCGGTCGGAATAATTAACGGAATGCGCCCGCACAGCCCAAACACAGTCCATAGTTCCAGACTATACATATATGAGGATCACCCGTGGGACGTACCGACCTCCGGTGGCCTTTTTAACGTAGACATTGATTTGTTTGAGTTGCAAGTTGGAATCTCCATGGTAAGTTCCTGTGTAATGAGAGAGGTAGGTGAGAGGAAAGTGTTCTTTAAAAGCGGTTGCATTCTAGGAATTCCAAAGAAAAATGACGCTCCTGCGTTATGCTCATTGCCTTTGTTACTGCGGCTGCAAACGTCTGCCACCACAAAACTTACCCGTTGAATCGCCAACCGTGCTCATCGGACATCACCTGAAACAATACAATACAAACATGGTAGGTGAGGTGAGAGAGAGAGAAAGAGATCAAACAATTGTCCAATTTCTGAATCGGAACTTATTTTGAGCAACCATTGACTGTCAACTGTGCGACACGTTTCACGCACTTCCCAGAACATAGCTGACTGTTGGTCAAAAGGGGAGTGCCCCTCAGGTTTGTAAAAACTTCAATTGTGCTTTTTTGGTTCAAGCTGTTTCTTGTTGACACCACTCTTTCTTGGTATGGTGCAAGCCTGGGTGGGTCACTTTGTGACACCTCTAAAACGTAGGTAGGACGTGTCTGGATGAGCCACGAGTCAAAAACCACACAAAAAGCACAAATCACCTACCAAACACCATCACCATATTGGTGAAGCCGCCAACCCCTCCAGCGGCATGGATTTGATGAATCCATGCCGCTGGTGGAGGGGTGGATGGCCCTCTGCATATTTTTTCCAATGCCACCATCGAAGCGATTTAATAGATTCCATAAATTAAAGTAGAAATTAATTTATTTCTCTATTGAAATCGGGCTCGCCCGCCGGCAACAATGGTGACCGAAACGGCGTCCATTGTCAGCAACGGCGGCCAATAAGATACGCATAAACTAATAACAGCTATAAGATTAATATAGTAACTCGGCGGTAGTTTAAATGGACCATAACATGGTCTTTTAGCTACATTTGATCAAACAAAAGAGGCGGTGACAACAAACGAATATACCTCCATCGCTGGCCATTTTGATAGCCATGGTGGTGCGATGGTGTGATACCGTGCGCATTGCCAGATGAAGGTGAAGTAGGTCCAGGGCTTTCATAAAAGCCACTAAACGCCGCCATCGGGCAACTACTTGCTCAGTATCGCCCCGACAGCTGCCAGGGCGACAGAAAACACGACGATGCAATATGTGTCCACTTTTCTGACCGTTTTGATGGCAGTGGCGGTGCGCCGGTACTATACCGCATGCATCGCCTGATGGAGTAGGTCTATGGCTTTCTTAAAAGCCACTAAACGCCACCATCGGGCGAGCACTTGCTCCGATATTATCAAAGGGACATCGCAATGCCGTAAATTTGCTATCTTTTGGGAGTAGTCAAGTGCCGGAGATGGCGCGATCAAGCTGGATGGCTAAGAAATTTACTAGGGGTATGACATATCAATCAAAAGTCAAGGACTTGGCAAAGGCACAGGAATACTTATGGGGTGGCTACTATAGTAATTTAACGTTATAATGAACGACTACTAAAATGTCCCGGTTCTCGTGGAATCAGGGTCTCAGAGCAAAATAGGGACATCCTAAAAATTCCTAAAATGTTACATTTACGAGTTTTTTGGCCACCCTTGCACCATACCTATTATGATCCATTCTAATTGCAGGGAGGGCTTCACTCCAGACCGTGGATTTGGCTAATTAATGATAAGACGTGAATATTTATTGATTCCCCTTTCCATCACCGTTCTCATCATCTCCACCATTCTCGTTTCGAGGGTCTCTGCCATTGATGTTGAGGCTCCTCGTCTAACATCACCCCCATCACCTCTTGTCTGTTGCCACTGTCAGCACTCTTTGCCACCATCACCAACCTGGGTTTCTAAGCTCCATGATCGGGCTTGGAGCTCGATAGGGGACCCATATGTCTCCCTAATCATGTCCCAGGTACCAGATGGCACTTCTTTGCTTATGGACTTGTCAACAACAACTAAAAAACTAAAATTTATGCAATATTCTACTAATAAATACGTGGGAATTTGTACAAGAGTGTTCGTTGTCAGGCAAAGCTAGTGGGTAATGGTTTGTTCCACCCCAATTGCTTGTGGTTGATCGTAATTTCTTGGTGTGCCGTGCTGGGGGACTGTGTTTGCCTTTCATGGTTGCGCTCTGAACCATGTTTCCTCAGCCCCGTAGGTCTGGGTGGGAACTGGTACATTTTGCTTCAACTATGAAAAAAATCCTTTTTCAAACCATGGCAATTGTCAACCATGGTGCAACGGAGTAAAATGCAATCATCAACTACATTACCCGCCCCATTGACACTCCTTCCATATTCATCAAATGTTTATCTAATATCCTCCCCCGACCCTCGATGCAAATGGCGCAAGCTGCAAGCACTCATGCAAGCTCATCTGTGGAGTCAAGACAATGGAATCTCATGACAATGCAATCATGAAGGTGGCGATACCAGCAATGACATCACCAGCAGTGGTAGCAATGCTAGGGTTTGGGGGACATACCGGACAGTGGGCCCTTGCAAAAGGATGGTGATGGAGTATGCTTGTGACGATTGAGGAAGCATTCATTAAGCTTGAGAAATACGTGGTCGCAAGTTATCATAACACGGATCTGTCCATTATGCTCCACCTGGGTAGCCTCCCTCAAACTTCTGGGTTGATTAACTTGCTCCGACTCGTGAGACTGCTGCACGGCATGATGATGTGCACAACTGCGGTAATGATGTGCCTGAAATTGGGTGTTGAGGATGATGTTGGCCAGGTCACATCACACTTAGTCAACAATACTGCCATGCAGTTCTCTGGCACCTTCCTGTTGAACTACGATGAAGAGGATCCCATTGGAAGGATGGTATCAATGGAATATGATGCGGATGTTGTGATTGATCACAATGTCAGCATGCAGTGGTGTGTAGAGGAGGAAGAAGAACAATGTTGTTTGTTCTCCTGTTCTTCACGACATCGAATGTTTGTAACAATGTCATCTTTTGTGTTCACCACTGTGACCAAATTCCCATTGTTGGAAGGAGCTATGGAATCTTTTTGTTTATGAAAAGTCCAAAGCTCAAGGCTTGGACCTTTGCTCTACTCGGGTGGATAAGAGAGACTATGATCATGTCTGGTGGATATTAGCTCAGTAGTATCCAGTAATTTATTACAATTTTTTCTTTTTCTTTTCAGCTGGTATTATCTTCCTCTACAAGTGTCCAAACCATGACTTCATCCAGATTAACAATATTTGCTTATATCAATTGACTTGGAAAACTTTGAAAGTGGTCACAAATAAATAAAATAGGAGAGTTTGTTATGGCACTGGAATGATGAATCTAATCTCTCTGGTGGACTCCTACATCAGACTGATGCAACATGCTGGGATAGTTAACGGACTGTCTTACACAGAAAGATTACTGATATCTGTTAAGCTACATATCTATTTCAATTGGTGAAAATGATACCCGAACTCTCTTACTACCAAACTCTCATTCAATAGCCACATCCTTTCAAAGGGAACCCCCGGAGTTCGTCTAGCACAAGTCTTGCCCTGCCTAGCCGACTTGATGCCTACTTCTTCAAGAACCTCCCAAGAAGCTTATACGAAATACACTCTACTATGTCTGAAAAATCGCTGCTCTGTTTCTGTTCAGCATTGACAGCAGATTGTCAATTTAGATGACACCCCACCTCCTCTACATCAGAATATCAATATTGGGATCTTTCCCACTTGAATCTAGAATCGAGTTCTCCTTTGAGCAATTTTGTCAAGTTTGTACTAAAGATATTTGGTTTAGTTGCTGTAGTATGTTTTGTCGTAGGAGTTGGTGGTGGCAGTGTGACGGGGGCGGGCGATGGTGGTGTCTCCTTGGCAACAGAGAGAGTGAAAGATGCGCCTCTGTCTATGCGGTCCAGGAGCGTGTTAGACCCCTGCAATTTCCCATCTTCGTTGGGGTCGTACAGGCAAAGATCGCCTGGCGCCTTGGTAGTTATTCCCGCACCGGATTTTTTGATTCGATCTTTGTCAAAAGTAGCGCGAAGCTGCGTCGATGGACGCCAAGAAGCCTGCACTGCGGATGACACCGGCAGCACGGGCGAGAATGCGTGAATCGTATTTGCTGTCAGAGCCAGTGTGTAAGTAGTTATAACGGCAATGGCAAAGAAAAGCGTCATATTAGCCCGACAACAATAGTAGAATGATGTGATGTATGGTGAGCGGAAGTCGGTGTGGTTGGTGATGGCGGGCATGATGTCCCTTTAGTCCGTCCTATCGCCAAATTTTAATCTCTCGCTAACCCAGGGACGGCCTACCATAATAATATGCTCCACATCCAAGACGCATTGCAGGTTTTTAGGTCCGACCTTTTTTTCCTCCTCCCCTTTTTTTCTACCTGCGACATCAGAAAAAAATACAAAAACACCACCATGACCGAGCTGCCCCCCCCCCCACGAGGTTACATAGGACTCCCCCTTCGAGGGACATGACAAATACCCCATCTCCCATCCCCCGGATGAAGGATTTGACGATTGGTCTCCGGCAGACACAGCGCGGATCGTCACCATGTCCATGTGCGACGATGATCGATTGAAATCCTGCATCATCTTGTACACGAGATGTATCCCGCTCAGCTCGATGCAGTTTATCGTCTTCTCCATCCCGTGCGTTCAAATCACCTCACAGTGATTCAGCGAACCGGTGCCGGCAAGACTCACATCCTCCGAACGCTCGGTGTCATCGAGCGGGGAATCGTTCTTATTTTTATCCCTCTGCTCACACTTTCCGCCGATGTCATGTCTAAATTTACGTGCGCCAATCAAAATTTCGGCGCCGTCGCCGTACAACATCTCGACGAGCTATTCGACGCGAACAAACGTGTGTATTGCGATTTGCTGGAGCGATGTCGCGGCCTTCTTCAGTCCACCACAACAATTGTATTCATCTTCCTGTCACCACAGTTTCTTATCAATCATCCCGAGGCACGCGACGTGTTCATCAAGTGTTCTCATCGCACTATACTTTGTGTTATTGCTCTTGACGAAGCTCATATACACATACAGCACGGGACGTCGTTTAGAAGCGAGATCCGGGCACTCCAGGTTTTATTTTTTGCCAAGATATTTCGTGAACAATCGCCGATGATGCAACTGTGGCTTATCGTCCTAACAGCAACGATGCCCACATCTTACCTCCCACATTTGTGTAGATTGCTCACTGTTAGCTCATTCCAGGTTCCAGGGCGAGTCTATTGTAAGAGGTTCCCCGAGAGACTTCGACCAACGCGAAATCAAGATGCAGACTTATAATTGCTTGGCGAAGGGTCTCTATATATCCAAGGGATTGACTCTTGTCTCCGAATTCTTACGAGATTATCCAGTGAAGAGTGCAGTCATATTTTGCAATTCTCGACATCAGTCACATCATTTCCGGGATCATTTGGGACATAAATTGAACCAGTTGAAACTTAACGTCAACGTCCTCCATATCAACAGATTGTTGCACAAAACTGATAAGTTCTGGCGTATTCGTCTGTTCTGTGATGAAGGTCACATCCGCGAGGCCGATTTTCGAGAATTGGTAACAACAAATGCTGCAAATGTCGGCATCGATAAATCGTCGATGTTGGTACCAAAAATTCGGGTTCGTATTCCATAATCTCATCAATCACATCGTTTATCCCTTCGGGAACTTTGTCGTTCTTGTTCCCTGTTTGCACTGATTCGAGCATAAATATGGTTTACCCCGTTGAGTAGTATGCCAGCCGAATCCACGTGCTGAATGAACGTCTTCTCCTGGTCGAGCTTCTTCCTGTCAAGCTTTGTTGTGATTAGCCCCTGCAACGACATCATGAAACCTTGTTAAAGAACTCTCCCACAATTGTTTTCGTCGAACGGATTCCCGAGGAATAAACCAATCACCTCACCGATCAATTTCTTCTCTGGGGTGCAGTTACCCTTTGATCCCGTTCCGCTCCGATGAACAATACGATCAGATATCGCTCCTGGAGAGTAAATCGTTTCGATGACCCGTTTCGCCTTCTGGGTAAGACCTATAAATTGTCCCTGATGACTCATGCCATCAAGGATTCTCACCGATGGATACATGGCAAATTCCTTATAATTAAGCTCAAACCATTCAGCGTGGGCAAGAGCCATCTTGCCAGTTCGACCGTGATACGTCCTCACACACCTATTATGCCTCACCTCCTCCAGACGCGAGTACTGATTGTTGCGGAGGAGGCAATCCAGCTGCTCGTGATATGCTTCCAAGTACTTGCATTGTCCCAGCACCTTCCACCGCGGTGTGAACCATGAGTATCCACTCTCGATTGTGATACTGTCTTGGCAACGGTAAGCATTCACGAACTCTAGGAAATCGCCCAACATAGTCATGAAATGCACACATAATTGTAAGTGCTGGTCACTCGATTTCAATGACTTCATTAGCCACTCGCGATACAAGATGGCGACATTGCATAACTCGTCAACATTTGCACGTTCGTACATGCTCTTGGCGATGTCATCAAAGATAAAGATTAATGAGACAAAACATCATAGAAGGTATGTGATCAATACGTTATGAATATACCGGATGAGACAAGCTGCCTGAAAGTAGCATCCCTGCACATCCTTTGGGCGCTTCGTCGGTGCGCATGGGAGAGGGGGGGGCAGCCTGTGCGATATTAACTTCAGCATGGGTGACCTCGTGGGGGGGACAATCGGGCAATCGAGGTGGGGGGGGCGGCTCGGCCATGGTGGTAAATTTGTCTTTTTTTCTGAT
>JALLOS010000333.1:0-16801 GCA_036939435.1 Stephanodiscus minutulus
CCGGATGCCAAAAACAAAATCAGCCTCCGTGGTGGTGGATGTCCCCGGGAGACGCTTCGAATTAAAGGAATAAATCTCAACAACGAAAGAGTAGAAAATACAGGGAGTAGGGGAGGAGGGCGAAAATGATTGGGGACTCGCAGGGATCGTCCGTAGGAGGAGTCGGGGGAGGCGCCCCCTCGACCCCCCCCCCCGGCGGCGGCGGCGCGACCCCAACAGCCACCGATGGAGGGGCCGTCGTCGTCGGCGCGAGGGGAGACATGCGCTCCAAGCTCGTGCGCGAGCGGTCGCGTTCGATGAGCGCCGCCTTCGCCTCCTCCTCCGCGACCCCGTCCCTCCCGCCGTCACCGGCGCATCCTCCTCGGCCCGCCGCCGCCGCCGCCGCGACGACGGGAGGAGGAGGAGGCGGTCCCTCGCCCCCCCCCCCCGAGACGGGGGCCCGTCGACGAGATCTTCGTCCGCGGTCGTCGAAACGCGATGTCATCGCACCCCCCTCCTCCCAAGCGAAGGAGGAGGAGAACGAGGAGAACGAGGCCCCGCTACCGGCGCTGTTCACCACCTTCTGCCACGGGGGGCTGGAGGTGATCTTCGCCGCCGTGAACCCTCGAGGAGGCGGGTCGTCGTCCTCGACTTCTTGTCATTTGCTCGCGATACACGCTCGGACTCGTGTGCCCTTTCAGAAGATTTACATATCCGGCCATGGCCGGGATCCATCCTCCCCTTCCTCCCGTCCTTCGTCGTCGTCGTCGTCGTCGTCGTCATCGTCATCGTCCGACGAGGCAACGACGCGGGTGACCACCGGGGAGAAGGAGAAGATTGTCAGGCTGGAAATCGTCCAACTGGCATCCCATCCCGCCTCGGGATGGGTGTACGCGGCAGACAACTTCGGGAACGTCCACTCCTTCCGCCCCGTCCGATCGGACCCGATGGTCGAGGCGTACGGCAAGTTCCGCTGGCGTCGCGGGGCCGTCGCGCGGTGCCGGGGGGTGTTCGGCTACCACCGCGGCCAACGACGAGACCGGACGGCACCCCCTTATCCCATGCGCCCGTTGCCGCCGTCGATGCCTGGAGTAGTACGGCGCGCTTTGTCTCTGGAGAGCGTCGAGGACGGCGTCGAGGTCAGCGAGAGTTTCCCCTCCGTCGACGAGGCGATTGCCGAGCGCCGCGAGGCGATGCCCACGACGACGACGACCACGACGACGACGACGACGACGACGAAGGACGAACGGGATGACGTTGGTCGGGTCTGCTTCCATCGTCGCAAGCGTGGCCTCGCCGCGCGACAAATGAGCCACCGTTCGTCCTCGGCAACGAGCAGTCCCGGGTTTGGCGGCGGCGATGTCGGGAGCAAGGCGAAGACGACGACGGTGGCGTCGTCGAAGGGGATATATCCCCTGGCGGACGACCCGCCTCCCTTACCCATGACGAGGGACGACATCGACGTGGAGGACGAGGACTGGGGGGGGTACGGTGTCATGATATGCTCGTCGATGACCGAGAAGAGGGTGTTGATCGCGCACGGGGGTCAGCTCGCGGTATTCGACTTTTCGTCATCCCCATCCGCCGCCGCCGCCGCATCGGGGGGGGGCGCTCACCGAGGCGATGACGCCACCAGTCCCACCGCCGCGTCGGGACATCCGTCATCGGAGGCGCTCCTGCTCTGGACGCACAAGCTCCGCGGGTGCGTCATCACGCACGCGTCCGTCTCGGGGGATGGTTGCGCGATCGCGCTGGCGTTGCTCGGGGAGGGGGTGGGCGTGCCGTACCCCTTCGGCGTTCGCACGTACGTGAGGGATAAGGACGACGGGAGCGGCATCGACGGGTTGCCCCCCTCCGCGGATGCCGGCATCGTCGCCTCTAGAGGGGCCGATGGCGGTGGCACTGGGTCGGCCGGACGGAATGATGCCGACGGTGGCGGTGGCGAAGCCAACGTAACCGCGACCAACTCTGGTGGCAAGCCGCCCGTTCACGGTCGGACCGGATCGCGAGTCAGGCCCCTCCCCCCTCATTGCTCGCCCCCATTGCCTCCGCCTCCAAAGCAGNCGACGACAACTACTCCAGCTTCTCGGACTGGTGGTGGTGGTGATGGAATAATAAGTCCGTCAAAGCAAGGGATTCTCTATAAGCCTGCCCAGTTTCTGGTCCATTCCGCACCAGTAACGCGCCTCGCCTTTCGCGGCTATGGCACCAGAACGTCGTCGGCCAATCACAACTCCGCGGTGTGGAACGAAATTGAGGAGGGCAATGATTTGTTACTAACCACATGCTCATCGGATTGCTCGGTACGGATCTTTAGTCAGAATAGCTGGAGGCAATTGATGCAATGGAACTCGCCTCCAAAGTCTAGGGCGGATTGGGTCCGGGGCATCAGCGCCGCTAATTTGGGCGATTTGGATTCGAATACGACGAGCGGCAACAATGGTTCGAATCCAACGAGTGAAAACGGCAATATCAATCCACCCAAAATACGGGGTATAAAGGGGGACCAGGGGCAAATTTTACCTACACCCAAGGATGGTGCCGACCTGCCCCAACATTCATATCACTCCCTTAATTTTCCGAATGTACAGCAGCAGCAGCATACGCCTGACAATTCATCGATATCCTCCGAGGCATCGGGGGGGATCAATCGAGCTTTGCTCGCGACCAAGCATACTCAACCGCATGCGTTTTCCTTCAACTCGCACTCCGTTCCGGGAACGCAGGCTGGTGCTTGGATCGCTGAGTTAACATTCAGAAATACGTTTCCGGCGTTGAGGTTGAGCAGATTGAGTTATATGAAGACTGGGGGAGACGATGCGTTGCCCGCACACTTTGAGAGCGTCGCTGCGATATTACCACCTGGTTCGATAGCAGAAGAGGTAGGTTAATGAGATGTGTGTGTGTGTGTTTCTTAGGTTGGGATTCGAATCTCCCCTGAATAATGTAATCGACTGTTTTTTGTTTGCAGGTGGTGTTAGAAGAAAGAGAAGGAATGGATGAATGTCGAATAGAAGTGGAGGGTATCTGGCCGGCGTGGGATCCGTGGGAGCCCGATTTGAAGGGCGGCAACAGGGGAAGTGGCGTTGCTCCTAATTTCAATAAAGGGCAAGCTGTTTCCAATCCATTGGGGTCCATACCACCAAGTGGTGTCGGAGGCACACCCACGGCAGCAATTCCACCGCGATGGCTTGGCGAGGGGTATGACCAGGGAGGGTCGCACATGCCCCCCTCTGAAATTCGTATTACATCCTCCCATTCGCGTTCTGACTGCCTTGCTCAAATCGAAATGCCGCTGTGGGGAGATAAGGACTTCGGTGCCATGGAGTTTGGCTCTCCGATGCGATATGTCATGATGATGCCGGATCAGGATAGAGGTGATATTTGTGGTCATGAGGATCTTCCCGAGGTTAACTTGGACTACGAATCAGGAAGTCGCTTGTGTGCCCGATCATCGTTGGATCGACGTTCTATTGATATGTGTTGGAGGAAACATGGTGCGGTCAATTTAGAGGAGATTCCGAATGACTGTATAGGTGACTGCTCAAGGTTTAGTACGGCAGTCAGGATATTTCGAGATCTAAGTTTGACCCCCCTCCCACTAATACTCCCTTCGCTGACCCTACCTGGCCTATCCCAGTCGACGACATCGTTCGACAAACATGCCGTATCCAGCCTGCACTGGTGGCCTGATGAAAATTACGGTGGACCTCCTCGTCTCGTGGCTGTTACACAGGGCGGCTCAATTATAGCGTACGAAATGCCTCCGCCTTGGAGTGCATTAGAACCTCCCATGCCGGAATATGATCCGTTCAATGACGACGCAGATGATATAAGTCGAGGGAGTAGTGTTGATTCCGACTATATGAGTGAAGATGAAGAATACATTTCGATGGTTGAGTGTGTAGATTCAGAGTCCTTCAGCGAGAACACCGCTCAAAGCAGTAGCAGGAGTAACAAGGCAGAATACGATGTGTCGATACTACCACACCCTGACTTTGGTATTGGATTACGTCTCGAATCTCCTGCCGTAGGTGGCATGCACGCCATAGTTGGATCGTTCAAAAAACATCCGTTGTCAGGAGGGCGACTTCCCGCGGAAAGATGTGGAGTGATTGCATTCGGTGATGAATTACTATCAGTGAACGAGCTTAGCCTGGAAGGCATGAAATTTGAGGATGCTATAGGGACGATTCGACAGATTGGATTCGATTCATACGGAACTCCTCTTAGAATGAGGTTCCGTAGATGTCAGGGGAAAAAGAAGCGTCAATCGCTTGGTTCACCATCGATGCGTGTACCGCATACCTCTGATTCGATGGAAGGACTGACTAATCATCTTCAGCATCCTCAAAATAATGATGGTAGGAGTCTGGCAACAGTACAGGTGGGTGCCGACAACGAAATCCAACAAGGGTTTGGACGCATCATTGCAATTGTTCGCGATGCCATGGTTGTCGACAACTCCCTCTATCATCTTAGGGACTTCCCACCGCCAGCAATGCTGCTGTTGCCGTGGAACTTTGGAAAGGGTGCTGTCGTTTCATCCAAAATGTACGGTGGGGCACTCATCCTTTGGGCAGTTCCTGGAAAACGTACTGTCAAAGCGGCGCGATTAGAAGCTGTGTTGGATATTGACCCCGAGAAGGCACGGTTTGTTGAGATTGGGTCCATTTCTTTGGATCAAGACGAAGCGGCTGAGGTGAAAACATCGGCAGTCAAATCGATATCGTACATTAGTTCGACGGAGAAAGGATGGCTCGTCGCTCTTCACGATTGTGCAGGCGATGTCTCGCTTCTCTTCATCGAAACTGCTTGCACCTCTGTCTCAAATGACACTCCCCCTTGTACAAATTCCATCCGTGCATCGTTCCGTTACTACCCGAATATATTCAATTGTCGTGGCAAGAGCACTGATGGAAATAAACACGACCCCCGTGATGCTTTCATTCTAAAATCATTCTCACTTGAACTGTTTGGCGCCATGAAAAAATGTTATGCGGGATGTAGGAAGTTGACCACTTGGGCAGCACTTCCGCAAGCAATACACCGTAGTATTTATGATGAAGGAGCCAATCATCAACCTTTGGAGTACAATAGTGTTACAATATCAATTGACGGCATCCCTCAGCTCTCCTCGGACGAAGTGATTCTCGATTTCTGCTGGGTTGCAAGCGGTTTTGTCGAAGCGTTTCCGTGGTTAGTCATTTTCACCCAGAGGTCCGCAGTTGTTTATCATCGATCTGGCATACAGATTCATTGGCAGCCAATTGCCATTATTTCTTACATAGATGAGTTACTGCAGACGAGGCGAGGGGCATCAATCAGTCCTTACGATGCATTTCCACATTTGATTACAGCATTGCAGTGTACTGTGTTGTCGAACGATGAACACGGTAAAACAATGAAATGCGATTGGCATCCGGAGTCAATTCTTGCGAACATTTGTACAGACGAGGAAGGTGCCCAGCTAGCCTTGAAGACATATGCGCACGGCTTGTACTCGTGGTTATCACAATGGATGAACCCCGATGAATCTCAAAGACCATCTTGGGGAGCTCGCCATGGAGCTTTGCCCAGTGCACCCTTACGAGCATTGTACTTCGACGACCAGGATGAAAAGGATATTGCTGGTATGACATCGGTCGCTGAGATGATGTCAATGTTTTCTAATCCTGTGAACCGGACGAAGGACACGCCTTGGTCGGAGGAAAATGTTTTGATCTTCGAGTTGCAAACGGCTCTCTGCCCGTGCAGCAATACCCAAGGTAGTGACTACCAATCGAAAGAGCCGAATAATGTCACCCATAATCGAAGTCAAGAGTTCATGCTGGCGATGTCCAATGGGGAAAGTAGATACGAGAATGCAGCAGGCGTTGATAACAAAAAGAAGCCATTACCAATGCCACTGCAAAACTTGAATAAGGGCGAGATTCGTTGTATTTGGGCAATCGGTGAGGTCGTGATAAAACCACCTTCATTCAAAAATCTCGATTATCTTTCCCAGCATTGCCTCTTTTGCGTGTCGTTGATGCAACGATTGCTAGATGCAAAAATGGATACGACGAATGCATCGCCACAACCTACGAGTTTCACGCCTTTGTATGGAGGTGGAAAACCAATGATGCTCATGTCTGCCATCACCGATGCATTTGGGAAAGAAATTTTGACATTCGATTGTGTTGCTTCCGCTGCAATATTATCGGCTCTAATGAGCGACAGCCAAGCGAAATTACTTAACTCCTGTCGATGTTTAAAGGGCGAAAAGTTCACCTGGGAGTCTGCACGTGCAATTGGTATCCCCTATTGGGTCCGGTCCCACAAATTGTTAATGTCTGTTGCGGAGGAAATCGCTCAAACTGTCTACAAATCTACTAAGAGTGTCATGGATTGTGCTTTGTACTACGTTGCCATGCGTAACATGAAGAAACTACGTGCTATAGCAGCCACTGATAGGTCAGAGCAGGGGAAGAAGTTCTTGAAGTTTATCATGGATCATGACTTCTCGTCAGAACGAGGGCGGAATGCAGTGGAAAAAAATGCCTTCAGCTTGCTTCGTAAACGGAAGTATATTTCGGCTGCGTCGTTCTTCCTGCTCGCAGAACCCCCGATGATTAAAACAGCGTTGGATGTGATTAAATCGCAACTGCAAGATCCCTCTCTTGCTTTTTTCGTGGCTCGACTGATGGAGAGCGCACCAAAATCATCAAACGCGCAAGATGGGAATCTCACTATTGGAGGTCGCTTCAACCTGAATAGCATGGGGGGAGGAGGTGGTTTTGCTGGCGCTCGAAATATTGGTGATGATGATCTGGACCAGGAAGAAGACGAGACTGTCAAATTCAATTCTTGGGAACCAATGTTGGGCATAATTGCTTGTAGTGCCCTTTCGACGGAAGACCCTTCCGGAGGGGAGGATATCTGCTTTGAATCTCTTCGACTTCTCTGGCTCGGCCGCCCGCACGAGTCGAAGTTGCGTCTTTCTCACATGAACATGACAACAAATCGCGCCTCAGAATATAACGATTCGGCGGAGGATCTGTCCTTCCCACTAAGTTTTGGGACCGAAGATGAAGCAATATTTTCAGCTGCTACCATCCTAAAAAAGGCAAACCAAATCATAAACTTCTGCACGGGTCCGACGTTGCTAAAGAGAATGAAGCCCGAGAAACGTGTGTTATGGACATCCGCATTGCTTGTTTCTAGAGCACTAAGCCGATGTGGTATTGAGATCCCATCCATTCGCATCTTGTTAAGTGCCGGACAATTGTATGAAGTTGAGGCGACGGCATCTGGCAATCAAACTGCTAAATTGATCGATACGTCATCATCAATTTTTGATTCATATGATGATTTACCTCAAAAACTAAAGCCCGTGGCTCAAACGAAGTCTGCAGCTGATGCGAAGCCATCCTCGATATTTGACTCTTATGAAGTGGTGCACCCCAAACCAAAGGCAGCACTGTTGACACAGCCTGATCCGGTTTCATTCTCGATTTTTGATTCATACGACGAAGCGCCTCCCAAACCAAAGCTGGCTGCGCCAAAGCCAACACAGCCTGATCCAATGACATCCTCGATATTTGACTCTTATGAAGTGGCATCCCCCAAGCCAAAGCCGGCTGCCCCCAACTCGACGCAGCCTGATCCAATGACATTCTCAATTTTTGATTCATATGACGCTGCGCCTTCCAAACCAAAGCCAGCGCCAAAGCCAAAGCCAACACAGCCTAATCCGATGACATCCTCCATTTTTGACTCTTATGAAGTGGCACCCCCCAAGCCAAAGCCGGCTGCCCCCTACTCGACGCAGCCTGATCCAATGACATCCTCGATTTTTGATTCATATGACGCGGCGCACCCAAAATCAAAGCCAGCGCCAAAGCCATCACAGCATGATCCGATGACATCCTCCATTTTTGACTCTTATGAAGTGGCACATCACAAGCCAAAGTCTGCAACCCAGAAACAAACGCAGCCAAATCCATCGATTTTTCCAAAACCAACGCCGGCAGCTCCAAATATGTTGCAGACTACTCAAATTGACAATGCGACATGGCCACAGCAATCATTAACCCAGCCTCCTTCGAAAACTTATTCTGATCCCCCCCTTGTCATCGAGAAAGAGCTGCCATTCAATATTCTCACCTGTCCAACACTTTGGAATGAATGGCGAGAACAACTTATCCATGTTGCAGCTGCACGTAAATTCATCCGTGAATTGGCAAGGATAGTTTTGTGCTTTGGTTGTGAGCACAATGTAACGATGAAAGATTTCGCAAGGCGTGGTCATCCTCTCATTCCAAACGGGACAGCCGAAGTACTCCACAATGCTTGTGACAGTGAAGGGTTGCTCAATTCGATCACCAAGTCTTTATCTGAATTGAGCTCATTATTCGATATCAATGAAGCTGCTATTCTCGAGCAGGCATCAGAACTGCTATCAACCAAGAGAAGGCCAAAACGAATAGTGTATTCTGTGATCCTACAAATTTTATTGGGAAGGGGAGACCTTGCTGAAGATATTGTCCGTGATGCTTCGTCACTCCAAATGAACAGTTCTGACTTTCTTGGGTTTTCAAATGATACACTATTTGACCACAGAGACACTCAGCATTACTCGTCAAGTCTGTGGGCTCGACGGGAATCCTTGAGTGTAATTTGGCAGTTAGAACTATGCCTCCGGCTTCATCGTGGTGGTGCATTTGAGATGTCTGATGTTGCATTAAAAGAGACGTTGCTTTCTATACGTGTAGGGCTCGCTGCCACAGCATGGGGACGGTGTCAACGTAGCCTGGAATCATTGATCAAAGCAGAGCCGGACTGCCTTATGGACTTTGATAAAGGGAAGAATCTATGGAGCAGCATGAAAATAATCGTTGCCAAAGAGAGCACTGTAAATGCCGTAGATGGTGTGACAAGCGGTGGCTGGGAATTTCTAGTTGATTGTCGCCGCGACGAGGCAACTGAAATGCTTCGTCATAGCAAATGTGGCCAGTTCCTTATCCGTCCTCATCCACAAGATCATGGCATGTTTACTCTAAGTTTCAAAACGAATCTCGTCCCAACTGAGTCAATACCGCCAGCATCTTACGACGAGGCTGGTAGTATTGACAAGCCTCAGGAGACATCAACTGATAATCCTAAGAAGGTCGTAAAACGGGACGATGTTGTCCAGCATGCCATCATTCGTCTATCTGACTCCGGATTCCGGTGCGGCTCGTTTGGTCCATTTGCGGCTCTGGTGAAGCTATTGCGCGCAGTGTCTGATTCACTCCCCTTCGATTTGAGGTTTCATGATCCTCCACGTAAAGGCGTCATCAGTGAGAAAGGAGTGCAGTCTTCACCCAACTCCTTCTTGTTCCGAAAAATCGCACTTCATTCCCAGGCGCAAGCATTTCAATTTCAAGAGACAGTAGCATTACCAAATGCGGTTATGAGCTTTACAGCTGCGAATGATCATGGTAAAAATGATGTCGCGGATATTAGCTTTGTGTACACAGAGTCCAACCTTAGGAGAAGATTCGGCTTGTTTTCACAGCTGCTGTTACTAACGGAACTCAGGAAACAACTTTGCGCTGTTGCTGCCGCTGTGGAAGTCAACCCAGATGCTGGTGTCATTCCAACTGACGGAAGAGAAGAGACTTTTCCAGAATCTGCTGTTGACGATTACTTCGACGGAAGCCTATCAGACGGGTCACTTTTGGCAGACGATGACGAGGTTCTTGGTGTCGCATCCCGAATGCTCAAACCGTTTCTGAACTGGGTCCGGGCAATGGAAATCGATATTGTTGATGAAGTAACACCACTGAACACTCAAGGTAAACACTATTCAATGCACACAGAGCACTCAGTCGCTCGAAATGCATCAGAGAATGAGTTCACATTACGATCTGACACAACTGGTGGTGATTCCATGGTACGGAAGATGATCCAGGCTGGTTCCGGAGTTGATTTCCGTACTCTGAGAGTGGGCGAAGCGGGCAACAGTGTCATTGTTGTCCTCTTTGGCAAGCAGGATTCGATCAATTGGCTCATGACCAATGGAATAGTAAACGACGAAGCCGAGGCAAAAGAGCGACTAAAAGTGATGGAACAGACACGAGTGATTGAACCAGTTACATTCACTGATCTGTCGATCCCAAAGAGCTATGCTGCAACTCACCCTTCAACTGAATCTCGATATAGATTTGTTGATCCCTGGGAAGTTGAAGCTCTAGAATCTAGGTCGGGCGAAACTGCCAGTGCAGCTCTTGGTCGCGGGCGATACCAAACTTTGAATGTGGGCTTGATTGCTAGCTCATGCGAAAAAGTCGTTCGCTCTGCTGGAGGTGTCCAACTACTAGGTTTGTGGAGCACTTTGAAGGGCGGTATAACTTTGACGAAGGCACTATGTTCAGCTCATCCATCATGGGAGCGTGATGCCGGTGGAGATTTGTTGATGAAAAAGGGTTTCTTAATGGAGCCTACGCCCTACGACAATAGCATCAGGCAACATCTTTATGGGAACTACTTGTTTAGGCGTCTGGAGTTGCCTCAGCGCTTTCTCGCACTCGTGCAAGTGGAGCTATTGGACTTGAAGAATGTCACGTCTCCCAGCGGTTCGTCATCTCTCACCGCATTTGCGTTACTTCGTTTGAAAAGACAGGGCTCAACTGCTCCACTCAACCATAAGGCACGGTCTTTAGATAGCGCGTGCACACAAGCAAGAAAGATATCCAAGAGTTCCGGACAAAATGCACCAGCTTCTTGGGGTAGCTTGGTTCGCTTTCGGTTCCCGTTGCCCGAGGACGTGAATAGTGAAGGTAAAAGTTTTGATACTGATAGAGAATCGCTGTTCAAGGTAAGATGGCACCTTTGATAGAAGTTGTTTGATTTCTCATTATTTTGCTCATTTGGTTTCCACTAATATCCTCTTTTTTCAGGGACCCCCAACATGCCTTCAGATCACTGTGTACGAAAAGAAGTTTATGAGTGAAGTTGAATTAGGAGGAGCGGATGTAAACCTTGACTCCTTGGGCAGTGGGGGGCAGATCGAGGAATGGGTTCCACTTCGAGCGGGGAAAGATGGTATAACATGGTATGTATTTTGAGATGGGACACACGTTTATTCTATTATCAAATTCTAACGTTATCACCACCCAACTACTGCTGCTACAGGTTTGCGCGCTTAAGGCTCTCCCTTCGCTTCGAACTTTTGTGCCTCGACTCGAATTTGGATGCTTCAGAGAGCAAAGACAAACAACACGAGCTTTGCCCAAGTGTCGGCCTTAAGAAAATCCAAAAGCTCAGTCGTTTAGGAGCTCACGAAGACCTCAAGCAGGGAAGGAACTCTATGAGCACTCCAGATCTGCCTCATTATTTCGGAAACATGCTAGGAGTGTGAAGAAACACGTGAAGTATAGACACATAAATAATGTCGATTAGCTTACAGCTTCTTTTCAGAATGAAATGATTCAACTTTACTCAACCACATTAGATCTTCGAGTCTTACTAACGACTGGATTCGCGCAAGAGATAACAGTAGCACAGATCCAATAGTCTTAGGGCGGCCATCTGCCAACGGGTAAAATCGAGGCACCATGAAAAGTACTCCAGTTTCAATGGACTTTCTGATCTCTAGGCCTCTCCTACGCATGGAGTTTGCAGACATTTCATCCACCTCTTGTACATATCTTTTGTGAAATGAATTTCTTTTGAAGTCACGGTCAGCGACACCCTTTGTCATGCATTGATCGAATTCTGAAACATCACCTTTCTTCCTTCGTCGATTCCACCAAAATTGCAAGTGGTCATTATACGAATGGCCACAGAGTAGGCATCCATCTGTTTTCAAAAGCCCCTGCCTCAACTGGGGATACCACTTCTCTAGATTGGTATTCGGTTGGAGTCGGACGAACTTCTTCCCACCTTTCCCTTCAAAAATGTTTTGTTGCGCTAGGGAAATAGTTTCATGATACTTGTAGTAAGATACAAAATCCCACAGGAAGAATCTGCAGCGGCATTCTTTGGGGCATGGGTCATGCGTTGGCGGATGTTTCCGACGCAAGTTGTTTGGTGTCTTAGTTTCGTCTCCGTGACGGGCGATGATGCCTTGCCTGGACCCCAAACGACGTGGCGACGGAGAATCCATCGTAGGCCACGAGTCATGGAGATAATCTGACTTCGCTGCAATGCAGAGCAATGGCATCAGACAACATGTTGACAAAAATGCTAGAGATGGTGTCGGCATCGGTTTTGCTTTTGCTCTATTAGAGTGGTCTTACCTGGGGCGGGAGCAAACCGCTTCCGCCCTACAGCGGGCGGAGTCTGTCCATAGCAGTAAAAGCACATTTACCTAGGGCGGGCGTAGTGCACAGTGCGTAGTGCGTAAAGCACCTATGTATCGTACTTTACCATAACGTAAGTCATCAAAAACACGAATTTTGGCTGTCGGCGCAGTGATAAATTAATTAAAACAGCTTAACGGCTATGGTCGCATAATATGTGCGACCACTTAAAAATCAAGCTACGTGAAAACGTAGTTTCTCGGTCAATTCTTGTCCGTTTTTAGCGTTCCATAGCTAGATTTCTAGCTGAGCTCTCCAGCTTTCTTACTGTCAGTCCGCTCTTCTACGAAGCTTGAATAAACAATGACAATGATGTGAGTACGGGGTCCCTTTTGGGTTATGAAAAAGCCGATTTTTGTAAGTAACTCACATCAATGCAGCATATCATTATTGCCCCAACCAATTAGGGTGCGTTTGGCTGCCCCGACCAGTTAGGGTGCGTTCTGCTGCCCCGGGTGTGTTCGGCTGCCCCGATAGGGGGTGTGGGTTAGAAATGGGAATAGGTAGTAGGACCGGATACATACGAATTCATATATCGACTAAATTTGACAAAATAGCTAATATGATTTCAGAACGGCGACATGACAACAAAAACATGCCTTGGGCGATTTTGTGCATCGCTCGATTGAAAGAGCACGAATCAGGCATCAGGCAGTCCCGAATGCTTGGATTACGCCCAATGACTTGACAACATTTCACACTTTTATTGCATTTTTGGAACTAGCTCGCCGAGAACAACAATTTTGGTGTGTAAACTGTAAGAAAATTCCCAATATTGACGGAGAAAATAAATATTTAGTTTTTGTTAGTGACCACCAAGCCAGAGCCAAGACACTTATGTTTGCAGACTCCTCCTAGGTAGAAATTCGAAATAACATAGGAATTCAATACTACGTAAATTATGTACTTTTTACCTCCTTTTTTCATTGCCACCACACCGCCAAATATGGCGACGAACAGCTCCGACGCCTGACATCTTCCGTGCAATAGAAAAATCAACGCTCGAAATATTAATATCGTGCGATTTCGTCGATTGATTTCTTCAAGGCGTCCTGCAAGTCAGCCGAGGTTTTTGGAGGGGAGATTCATAACACCCTTATCTCGCTCCTTCCCAAAAACCTCGCCTGATGAGAAGCAGTAGGCGTACCACTGGACAGGTCGCTGAAAACAGCGTTGCGGACGATGCAACTGATGCTTGCAGCTTGCGTCGCATATTTGCTACCTTTTTGGCCGATTCATCCACCAGCCTCGGCCGTCCATACTTCTACCTCATCCAGTCCAATGGCTGGAAAAGCCTTTGCCTACTCACCGGACTGTCAGTCCAGGATTATAGCAAACTACTCCTTCAAAGTAAGCTTGTCCGAGTCAGGANACTTCTACCTCATCCAGTCCAATGGCTGGAAAAGCCTTTGCCTACTCACCGGACTGTCAGTCCAGGATTATAGCAAACTACTCCTTCAAAGTAAGCTTGTCCTAGTCAGGAATAACAACAACGGTTCCAGGTTAATTAAGGTGGATAGGGATGAATGGAATTTATTTTGGGGGCGGTTTCAATTACGAGGAGACATTTACGGAAAGGGGGGCTGTGTTGAATTGACGGATGGAATGATAAAACATGCAGCAATTAAGAGAACAATGGGGGGGACGATTGATCATGCAACAACATACCAAAAGTCTGCAAGGATGTGTGTGCTGAGAGTGGGTGCAGTTGCTCCTGGTGAAACTCCTCAAATACTTCGATCAATAGAGAAGATGACGAAGCAAATTAGGCGGGCAAAGTTAAACTTGGCAGTTGACTTAACAATCAAATTGTGTTCGTTTGATGAGCCTCAGATGGAAGATTTGTCGGCTGTGTCAGATTGGGTATTGATCATTAACCCAACAGCCGGTACCAAAATGAGTGTAGGGTTGAAGAGAAAATATGCGGATGACCCAATCAACAAGCCAATTCCAACACCGCCAACGCAAATTACACCATCACCTACCTCCACTACCCCTACCCATCCCAACCAATTCCCTGCACTCTCCTTCATCTCTCCCGATGCGTTACTACGAGGGAAACGTGTTGTGAACGGGGTTGACTTGGATCTTCAGTTGTTCCAAGGAATGATTCATGACTTGGTCAAGTATTGCAATATGCACAACNAACGTGTTGTGAACGGGGTTGACTTGGATCTTCAGTTGTTCCAAGGAATGATTCACGACTCGGTCAAGTATTGCGATATGCACAACGAACCGTTACAGTTTCAGTATAGTAACGGTAAGCATGGAGTTCGTTTGATAAAGCTGCCAATGTCAAAGGGTAACGACGGCAGAGTAACTCCCAATATTAAAAAATGTGTTGACGAGATGCTCTCTGTTGTATCGGAGGATGTCAGAGATGATGCAAATGATATTGTTGTGGATTTGCTACTTGATTATATGTTAAAGAGCAACAAATCAAAGCTGATGGAGAAATTGCACAAGAGGAAGATAGTACCAGGAGTTATGGATGAATATGACTGTGCTGCTCTACTTGACAGGGAGAAAGATTCAACAATGTCTGAAATTATTTATGGATATCCTAAAGTTGGTGTTGCTGAGAAACATCTACGTGCATTAGGTGTTGACCATGGTGAAAACAAATACGGAACTTATTACTACACTGATCTACTCAAGTGTAGAGAAGAGAGGATGTAACCCTCAAGTGCAAATGAACAAACAGTTCTTGCTGGAAAAATTCGTTGGAAGAAAAAGAAAAAGGTCAGCAGCAGTTGCAAATGATGAAAAGAAATTCACATCAAGCAGCCAGGAGAGAAGAGAAGAGGCACTTGCTGAGATTCGCATCACTGTTGAGCTAAAAAAATTGAAGCTATTCGTCTGAAGTTGGAAGAAGTCCAGGAGGATTTGGATGAGTTGGAGGAACTCGCAGAGTTGGAAACAAAATTATTCGGGTTTATTGTGGTATGATTTCGCCGTCATGTCCGCGGTCGTACTGTTGATCCGGTTGTTGTCCCAAGCGCGTAGACACAGGCACTCGTACGCCCACCCCATCACCTTGTCGAATAGCAGAAAGAGCACCCCACCGTGCACGATCCCTCCGTCGCCGTTCAGCTTCCCCCCGGACCTAAATGCATAGACTAAAACGATAAACCTCGGGATTTTTGTTCATGTACTTTACACACAACTCCTAACTTTCCAGATGTCGCCGCTTGCCACCACCATCATGCCGTGGCTCGCCATCGCCGCCCTATCCCTCCTGTCGTCGTCCCGCAATGGGAGGGCTGCAACGTCGACGACGGCCGCCCTCGCCTTCCTCACCCCCTCATTGTCGTTTGTCCTCATGACCTTGTCCATGCCGTATCCATCAAAGGTTGTTGTAGCTAGCATTTGCCGCTCGGCTAATACATGTGTATTAGCCGAGCGGCAAAATGCTAGCTACAACAAAAGTTTGTTAAGGTAAGAATCCCCCATCACGTTACTACGGCATGCCCAAAAGCGTGTGCGAACGCTAAATACCTAATAGCAGGCTAAGCATGAGGAGTGCCTGAAGGGATTAAAACACAAGGAAAACATGTATTAGCCGAGCGGCAAAATGCTTGCTACAACATTTGATGCATTAATTCTTGGGACGTCTGCAAAACATAGGAGAAGGGTTCATGTCATTAGAATTGGTGTGAGCAATGATCTATCTCCCCAAAAAATTGAGGAACAGATTGGTCAGGATGGGCAATTAATTACAACCCCCCCCACATTTGAATGGACTCGGAATAAAAACATAATCATTTCAAAGAAAAGATATGGAATTTTATTGTAGAGAACAATACGGATGACAAGGAGAAGTCATCGTCGTCCTCGTCAATGGTGTCTTCCACATTGCCGTCATCGTCACCGACAACCGCGCTCCCCCCTCCTTGCAGCTTCAGAAGCCTCCGCCAACGACGATGCCCCAGTTGCCGTCACCGTCGACATTGCACCCGCACCCGCACCCGCACCCGCAACCGCCACTGACACTGATGCCAACGCCAACGCCAACGCCACCAACACCAACACCGAGACAGAGCCGTCGCTATTGCCTCTTTGTTGCCCGCCACCCTCATCACCGGCGCCATCGCCCTTGCCACCCTCACCCTTGCCCTCTTCGTCGCGTGCCAGCCTCGTCACCGTCGCCATCACCCACGTCATCGCCGTCACCATCGCCATCACCCTGCTTGTCGCCGTCAATCGCCTGCCACCCTCATTGCCATCGCTCTTGCCGCCAAAGCCATTGCTCTCTTTGTCGCACTCCACCCTCAATGCCAACGCCATCGCCCGCTTCATCGCCCTCACCCTCTTTGTCACCCGCCACCCTTATCCCCATCGCCATCGCCTTGTCACCCTCACCCTCTTCGTCACATGATCCCATCCCTAGTTGATTGTTTTTTCCCCTCTTTATTGTCGGCTGGGCGGTGAGCCAACCGGTGAGCCAACACACGATGATTTGATGGTAGACAAGGCTGGGACAAAGACGTCCT
>JALLOS010000334.1:0-13499 GCA_036939435.1 Stephanodiscus minutulus
CAGACAGACAGACAGACAGACAGACAGACAGACAGACAGACAGACAGACAGACTGACGAATTAATCCGGGTGAGATGGGCTGGGTAACCTAGATACAGTTCTTCCAGGTAAACCCAGCCCGGGATGTGCTCCATCGGGCGATGCGCCCCATCGCACCGCCGCATCCGCATGGCAACCGAAATCGCCAGCGTTTGACGTGTATTTTTTTGTTGTCATCAATTAGTTCTCACCCATAACCATAGTTAAAGACCATGTTATGGTCCATATAATATAAAATCGATTTACATTATTGTTTATTAGTATGTCTTTAGCCCATTCGTATGTTATGGGCGCCCACCGTTGACAATAGATGCCGTTTCGGCAGCCATTTTCGATGGAGTGCGAGCGATTCACCAAAAACACGAGTAGTTGTAGCAATTAATTACGCTGTTATTTATCGTATAATATAAAACCCCGCGACAGCACCCTCAGCCAACCCCTCCGGATGGCTGTCCATGCGTCAAAGAGGGGATATCCATCGAATCTACGCAGTATGAGGGGCAAACGGTGCACCATGGTGATGATGTTTGTGAAGGGAATTGGATCAGCTGTCGAATAATTCTTGTATTATTCCTACCGTAGAAAACCCACGGGGCGGTAGTTTTTAGTTCCCGCCCGAACCCTTATTGGTAAAGCTGTTAAGATTAATATGATATGGTTACCCAAGGTTCATCAACACCTTGGGAAGTGATATTTCAACGGCAGTCGATAGGGACCACATATTTGTCAGTGCTATCATAATCTGCACACCGTCAGTTGGGCCTATCCAGGATGTGTCAGCTGTCAAGAAAATCAAGTTTTGTTAGGTAAAAGCTAGCTAAAGTTTACTAAGCCGTGCTCCGCCGCCGTCGTCCAACGGCCGCCATGGTGCCTCACTCCCGGCGCCGCCACATACAACAATCTGGGCAACTGCTTATGTGGCGGCGCCAGGAGTGGGGCACCACGGCGGCCGTTGTCAGCCATTTAGGTTATGACGTGTTGACAGACGTTGTGGGTTGTTGTGACGTGTGTTTTTGCTAGGTAAATTAGCTAGCCAACACGTACCCACTGACCATGGCAACCGGCTTCTCAGCCGCCGTCTTGCTTCTTCGCGTCCGCCAATTGGGGACATCATTGCGGCATGATACGTGGCGGTGGTGTAGGCACAGAAGGCGTAATAGGAGCAGGAGGAGAGGTTTTCTGCACGATGCGATTTCTCGCATCGATCGATCATGGCAGCCGACGTCGCCCTAAGGCCACCATTAGGTCGCACTCCAGGTGCGGAAGCATGCAACAATCAGCCAACACGCTAGGCAACAGGTTAGTATCGTTAGAACTAGAAAAAGTTATCATTAATAATATTTATCAGCTAGTCCAAGGCACGACACATCGGCAAATCAAATGCATTGAGTACGCATAATAGATTTACATAATCCATGCACCATAATTATGCATATTACACATGGCAGCTTAAGGCATAATCAGGAATTATGCTTAATCAATTTACTGAGACTGCTAATAGGCATGCTTGATTTTCAATAAATAACATGGCAGCTAATAGGCATAATCAGGAATTATGCTTGTTAGCTGCAGCAATCTGCAGATTAGGTGGACACTTGCTGTAACCAGAGAGAGCATTCGGGTGGAGATCAGTAAATTCTAGTTTAAAATGTGAATACCGTAGACCACGCGGCCTTGTAGTCACGCAGCCTAGTGTGGATCGCAAGAAAGCCCACCTACGTACGACGAATACTTTTATTTCTATTTTATTCCTACGTGAAGAGTCATCTCGACAACGATATCTGGATTCCTATTTACAAGACAATTCCGGCGATATGCAATACTCCGCGTCAAACCCAGTGCGTACCGAATTCCATTTTTCCGCACTTCATCATGGTGATTATGATGTGTTGTGGGGGGCCGAGTTGTGGTTTGTGGTTTGTGGTTGTGTGTTGGTGCGCTAAATAGAGGGTGCGCCAAAAATATTCCGAAAACTACTTCGACGTAGGAATCATAGCAGTGGAATATCACGCGCCAGCCCGACAACTACGGTAATTTTTTTCCTGTTTTCTGTACATTTGCGGGCCTTATGCCGCGTGTTCTACGGTACTCTAACAAGCAAGCAAGTCAGAGATCTTAAAAGGCGGGAACGAAGAAAGCTCGATCGACCAACATCATCATCCAGCGAACATTGGCGAGAATCTACCATACCCTTCCCCAACGAAATAATACTCTACGTACTTACTGACAAAAAAATGACAAGCACGACCGCGCCGGCCGCCGCCGCCAGGGCCGAGGACGACGACCGCGACCGACGTCGAGTGCATAGTACCACCGCCACCGAGAAGACGGCCACCACCACCACCACCGCCGCCGCCGCCGCCGCCGTCGCGACGATGGAGGAAATAGTAGAGAGGCGATTCCTCGAGGCGGCGTCGGTGGTCGTCCGCTCCTCCTCCCCCGGCGGCGGCGCCCCCCCCGTCCCCGACGCGGTCCGGCTCCGCCTGTACGGGTACTACAAGTGCGCCACCTCCCCCCCTCCACGCGGAGGAGGGTTGGGAGGAGGAGGAGGTCGTCGTCGTCCGTCGGTGTTCGATCCGGTCGGGCGCGCCAAGCACGACGCCGTCGTCCGATGCGCGGGGGAATTGTCGTCTTCGGCCTCCTCCTCCTTCCCCCCCCCCCCCTCCCAACCCTCCTCCTCGTCCTCCAACGAAGGTGACGACGAATACGAATACGGCAGAAGGGCGAGGGTGGTGATGCTGCTCGCCATGAGGCGGTACGTCGACCTGGCGGCATCGTGCAGTCCGAATTCGGAGGCGGGGAGGGAGTGCATGAGGGTGCGCGACGAGATGCTCGCGGATATTGTAGAGGGACTGCCGTTGCGCGATAATGGAGGAGGAGGAGGAGGAGGAGGCGGCGGGGAGAGCGAGGAGGATGGCGACGAGAGAGGCCGTCGGGAGAGGAAGGAGGAGAAAGGGACGGGGACGGGGACGGGGACGGAAGTGGCGGGGGGGGGGGGGCGGGGGGCGCCGCGGGGGGGGGGGGGGGGGGAGAGCGGGGCCGCGGCGGGGCGGCGATGCGCCCCCGCCCTCCGCGGGGGCGACGCCGCCGTCGGACCCGCCGCGCGGCCGCTGGTCCCGCGCGGGCGCATCGACGCGTCGCGCGCCGACCTCCTGTCCGCCCTCCTGTCGTGCCTCCTCCACCCCCTCCGCGCCTCCCTCCCGACCCTCCTCGTTCGTCATCCTCGCGTCGCGGCGTCGATGATCGGGGGGGACGTCGAGGATAGGTGGCTACATGCGATGGAGGGGGGGGGGCGCCGCGGTCGTCGTCGTCGCGGCGGCGACGGCGGCGGCGATCGCGCGCCGTCGGCGGTGGCGGCGCACGCGGTCGCGGGGCTGTCGGTCCGGACCCTCCTCGATCTGTACCTCTCCGCCAGGGACGACGGCGTCGTCGATTTGTCGTCGTCGGGAGGCGAATGCGAAGGACGGAGGCCGGAGGTCGTGATCGTCCCGCCCGTTTCCATCCCCGGGATGATCGGCGTGCTCCGCCGTCGCGGCATTGATCCGGTCCCGGTCGACATCCTCCCCGCCGCCGCCGCCGCCGACGACGACGACGACGATGGCGGAGGCGGAGGGGGAGGGGGCGCCCCGCGGTGGGGGATCGACGTCGATTCGGTGATATCGGCGATCACGTCGCGCACTGTCGCGGTACTCGTCGTGCATCCCTTCGGGGCCGTGGTGGCGACGGAGCCGGTCATGTCGCGACTGCGAGACGCCGCCGCGAGCCGCGGGATCGAGCTGTGGGAGGACTGCGCCCAGTGCTACACCGGGTCCGCCCCCGCCGCCGTCGCGAACGGGGGACGACGACCTCGGAATAATCGAGGAATACCACGAAGCGTCGATGATGATCGATCGTCGGGGTCGGGGTCTTTGGGGTACGCGGGAAGCGAGCACGCGGACGTCTCCTTCTTCTCCTTCGGCCCGATCAAGACGGCCACGGCCCTCGGGGGGGGGCTGGCGATATTGCGCGAGATCGGCGACCACGACGACAACGACGACGACGACGGGGGCGGTGGCTCGGTCGACGGTCGTCGAGACGTCCAGGACGACCGTCGCGCCGTCGTCGGAGCTTCTCGGCGCGCCGCTCGCGCCGGGGACACGGCGCGAGCCATGAGGCGCATCCAGGACACGACGTACCCCACGCAGTCGAACCTGTCGTACCTGACGCGCGTCCTCAGGTGCCTCGTCGTGCGCGCCATTTCGGACTCGCGCGTCCTCACCGGACTGGCCCATCGCGTCGTTACGAACGTCCTGGGTCGGGACTACGACGACTTCGTGTCGTCGTTGCTGCGGGGCTTCCCCCCCGACGCGTCGTCGTACGACGCCGTCCGGCAATTGAGGAGGAGGCCGTGCGCGGCGCTGCTGTCGACGATGCGCCGGCGTCTGCTCGATTCCGAACGCACCTACGCGGATGCGTCGAGGCGGAGGGACGGGTGTCGGGCGTTCGCGAGGGAACTCCTCTCGGACGGCAGGACGAGAGCGCGCGGCGTCGCGCCGCTTCGTCACGTCGACGACGACGTTGACGGAGAAGGGGGCGGGGGGGGGGGCGTCGGTATGTACGGATGGGTCTTCCCGGTGACGGTCCCAGACCCCGAACGGGCCAGTCGAATGCTGTTGAGAATGGGATACGATGCCCCCCGAGGCGGAGTGACCCAACTTAAACCCGTCGACGACATCATCGTCGTTAAGGAGGAGGGCGGCGACGGGGAGAGGAAGGCGAGATGCCCTCGCGCGAGCGACGTTTTCGACCGCATCCTGTACCTCCCCGTGACGTGCGAATCTTTCTCGTCGGTGGATCGCGCCGCGTTGATCGATGCGTTGGCGGCCGTCGTCTCATCGTCCGACGACGAGGACGACGGCGGCGGCGGTGATCTCGTTGAAGAGCGAAATTATGGTATCATTAGACGCCGATGCCAAATCCGACGCATGTCCGGGGAGGAGGATGGCCGCATGCCTCATTCGCAACGAAGAAGGATGGGCATGGTGACGGTCTTCTCCGTCATGGTTGCTCTGATCGAGTCGTATTTCTCCATTTTTGGACCGTCTCGGATCATCCCAGTCCGTATCGCGCTCCGACTGGCGATTGCCGTCATTCCTTTGATTTGTACAGCGCTAGTTTGCACTGCGTTATCGTTGCTCGCTCTGAGTCAATATATGGGCCCGATTTATTTGAATTCTTCTAACACATTTGCCAAATACTGCGATATGCTGTTTGTTTCGCCATTTCGACGCCATCGTGATGCTACGCCATCGTGTGGTACCGGACCATTGAATAACAAGGACGACGGCAACAGATTATTCATGCAATCCAAAACAGTTTTGGAGTTGGAATCGACCAAAATACCATCGGCCATCGGTGTTTCGGTGGACGACGCCGATAATGACGGCGGCGACTCTAACGGTGAAGGAACGCGACAAGAAACAATGGTCCTCCTCACGGGTGCGACGGGATTCATCGGCTCGCTTCTGTTACGGGAACTCCTTTTACATCGACGTTCGCTCGCGATACTCGGAGGCGTTATCGTGATCGTGAGGCCAAAAAGAGGCAAATCGGCCCGCGAGAGGCTCGATCGCCTTCTATCCCAGCCGATGTACGATTTTTTAAGTGCCGCCGATATGCAGTCTCTAGTGCACGTCATCGAGGGCGATGTCACTCTCCCGGATTGCGGGATGCGAAAAGAGGACATCGATTCGTTGTGCCAAAGCAACATCTCGCACGTCTTTCACTGCGCGGCGGCGGTCAGCTTCTCCCAATCCCTCGAGGATGCGGCCGTATCGAATATCACCTCGTCGTTGCAACTGCACGTCCTGGCGAAAAAACTGAGGAGGAGTAGGAGCGACGATGTAAAATTTGTGTATATCAGCACCGCTTTCGTACACGGCGGAATGACGGGCTCTCCGTCTGAGCCTCTCCCCGAAGAGGCGTTTTCATTGCGCCAGTACGATCCCGTTGAACTTTACAAATCGATGCTGGGGTCGCAGTCGTACGCATCTGCCGCCATGAACGATCTGGGTCATCCGAACACCTATACCTTTAGCAAATGCATTTGCGAGCAATTACTAATTCGAGCGAAAAGCGGCGGTGTCAAAACGATCATCATACGACCTAGCATCGTGGGACCTTCCGTTCAAGAACCCGCCGAGGGATGGGCGGGGGAAAAGCCATCGACGATCGTGGCTGCGGCATGCTTGTACCTCAAATTTCCCTACAACATGTGGTGCTTCGGCAAACATCTAGTCCCCTTCGTACCCGTAGACGTCGTCTGTCGGTTCGTCATCTCAAAATCGTTTGGACGAATGCCGAGCGGCGAAATCGACGACAAAAGCTCCACGGCCATGGGTGCAGAGGACGAGAAAAAAGAAATTTCACCAACAGACAGCCGAGAGGGGAGCGGCTGCGCACATTACAGCATAGCCACAGTAGCATGGGATGCGTCTTCACCGTCCAACGCGTCGTTTTCATGGTTGGCATATGCTTTTTCGATTACACATCTAGGTGCTGTTTGTGGTCATGTCAATCGTGTAGTCGCGTACGCTGGTTTGTTATTATCAACGAGATTGTTCCCTCGATTCAATTTCAGTATGGATATGTTTCAGCGTCTTCACACCATATTTGTCCGGGCACCACTTGACGCTGTTTTGGACATAAGCGACCATCTCCCATTGAAGACGAGATTTTTTCGCGATTTGAAGGTACTGAGTCCCATCATAGATTTGCCGATTCTATTCTACCCCTTTGCGAACCAGAGCTTTTACTTCAAAAGTGATCTTGTGGCGCCGCTGGACTTTAACGGCGAGCGGTACATGTTCAGCTGTGCAGTTGCTGCTCATCGTTTCATTCAGACGATTGAAAACCAGAGGAGGGTGCGACCTATAAATAAACTTGACTCAAATTTGCGGCAATATAGTGGTGGCATGCCCAACACTAAAAAATGTCGCCAGTCCAGCAGTTCGATCATTGTTGCTGGTGCAAATCATGTGAAACCTGTGTCAGATTTGTGGTGGGCTCTCACGCAGCCGAAGGGAAATTTGACGATACGCCTTGGGGGTTGGATCCTGGCAAAGATTTTTCGTCACACCTCGTTGGAAATTGAGCTCGATCTGGATTCTTTCCGGGTTCTCTCCAGAGAACTGTCAAGATCGTCGAATTCTTCGACGCCTCATGTGATCATTGCACCTACACATCGCTCATTCTATGACTTCCTCATCGTCAGTTATGCTTGCTTTTCCTTGCCAGAGTTGGGTCTCGACTTACCTCACATAGCGGCCGCGTCAGATTTCGAGAGCATACCCATCATTGGATGGCTGGCAAGGCGATCACATGCTTTCTTCTTGAATCGTGATGGAACAAAGAACGACAATGGCCTTAAAGGAAATCTAGCCATGATAATAGAGGCCGGGCAGAGCCCTGCCTTCATTGAGGTATTTATTGAAGGGAAGCGCAGCAGGATTCGAACATTTGTCAAGCCCAAGACTGGATTTTTGCGTTGTCTCGCAAGAACCGAAGGCAATTGCATTATTTTCCCAATAACAATCAACTATGAAGGTATTCCCGATCAAGAAAGTTTAGTCAAGGAGGCTAATCATGGTCGCACCGACAAGATGAGTCTGGCTAAGCTCGCACATTGGATGTACCGTGTATTGGCTGGAAAAGTTAACATTGGGCGCATTTATGTCTCGGCATCGGAGGCTTTGGTTATGCATGACTCAAGCGGCAATTCTTTAAATGAATTAGCCAATGCAATTCAAATGCGCCAGAAGTGTCGAGTTATGGTTTCGAACTATCATATAAGAGCCGCTTCATTCGCGTTGGATTTATCTGAGAAAGTTGTGCTCGAAGCCATTTTGGAGCTGGGGTGTCAAATTTGGCCGGGATTAGAGAATCAAGCATGCCTCCAACCGCCGGGCAACCCCGATCTTCTTTGGGCCGCCATGCTACAATTTGGCCACCTCCTTGGGCCGTATCTTAGTACTTCACATCCTCTGTGGTCTTCGTGGATCTGCCCGTCTTTTGAAAGGTTACACACCAAATTCGCAACAGGCAATGCGTTGAATAAACTCCTTTCGAAGCTGATTCAGGTGTTCGATCTCGCAGAAAACGAAGTAGATTTGGTATTCAAATATCTTCAAGCAAAAGGATTTGACGCACCAGAAGAAAATCACGTCCTCCAATACCTTCCAATTGATTCACAAATTCCCATGTTTTTTATGCAAGTGGTTATTAAAGACAAGTTTGCTAAAGCCAGCATACCATCACACTGTATTCTTCGACATAATGTGGGAAATATCACGCCAGTATTCCCATTGGGAGACAGTCCTGACGCCGAAGCATTCGGGGCATGGGGCTATCAAGACTCATGCTTCGTTTTGAATGTCAAGCCAGATGGATCAAAGACTGTCATAATGAAAGGATCAAGATACAGCATAAGCGGAAAGCCCTTGTCTCGACTGGCCAACTTCGTTGAGGAAGAACTCAATGTTGTCATCAATCCTACTGGCCTCACTTTTCCACAACGCCCCGATCTGAGAAACATCCCGGAGAGCAATCTCAGTAGTGAAAACGTAAAGCAACTTGTCGCCTTGCTTGATGATGATGGAAAGAGAATATCATTAAGACCGGCCGACCGTGCACGTCGTGGAACTGGTCATTCTCAAGAAGACATGTATAATTTACGAACAGGCCTGATTGGGTGTCGTGTGCCAGATGCAGTTGTTTGGCCCAATAGTGAAGGGGAAGTCCATGCTCTAGTGTTGAGTGCCGCCCAAAATAGTTGGTGTCTCATTCCCTTTGGAGGAGGTACCAATGTGACACACGCTACTCACTGCCCAACCAAGGAACTCGACCCACGGCCGATGATATCAGTGGATATGAAATTAATGTGCCGTGTTCTTTGGGTAAACGAAGAAGATGGCCTGGTGCATGTTCAAGCTGGCATTACGGGTGTTGACTTAATTCGAAATATAGAGAAGCGTGGCTTCACTATTGGGCACGAACCTGATAGTTATGAATTTAGTACTCTCGGTGGATGGATTGCAACGAAGGCAAGTGGAATGAAGCAGAACAGATACGGAAACATTGAGGATATAGTCAGAGAAGTTAGCGTTGTTGGAGCAAAAGGTTTCATGTCGCATAATCACCAAACTGAAAAGGCGTCAGTTGGAAGATCGTCAATAGGCGTAGACCTTAAGTCGATTATGATTGGGTCTGAGGGGTGCTTTGGAATAATTGTCAGTGCAGTATTAAAGATATGGCCAATCGCAGAGTCGAGATCGCACGAGAGTGTACTATTGCCAAACTTCGATGTCGGCATGAGATTCATGAAAGATGTATCGAAATTGCGTGCAATGAAACCTGCAAGTGTGAGACTTCTCGACAATGAACAATTTCGACTTGGGCAGGCACTCAAGGAAGAGGCTTCAAATTCTCTTCGCAGCCACGTCGCGCAGAAAATCGCGTACTACATGGGAAATTTTTCAGAGAAGTCTGTCGTGTGTTCCACGATCGCTTTCGAAGGGACTTCGATGGAGGTGAAACTGCAAAAGAAGTTTGTTCGCGAATTGGCGTCTGCGCATGGTGGCATTCTTGCAGGATCGACAGTTGGCAAGGCAGGGTATGCTCTCACCTTCGCCATTGCATATCTACGTGACTTTGCTCTGAATTACAACGTCTTGGGTGAAAGTTTTGAGACTTTTGTCCCATGGTCTAAATTGACTCAAGTTTGCACGAAAACGAAGCATAGAATTTACTTCGAGCACAAGCGTCGTGCATTGCCTGGAACACCCTTCGTGTGCTGCAGGATCACTCAGCTTTACGACGATGGTGCATGCGTCTACTTTTACTTCTGCATGAGCATTAGCGGTGTCGCAGAACCTAGTAGAGCGTTCTCGGAGATTGAAAAGTCTGCTCGACAAGAAATTTTGATCAATGGAGGAACGCTCAGTCACCACCACGGCCTAGGTAAGCGAACAACTCTGATGGGTGAAATATATACACCTGGTTATGTGAATGCGCTTATTTCTATGAAGGAGGCAATCGATCCAACGAATACGTTTGGCGCAAGGAATGGTGTATTTTTAATGATGCATGCACAAACAAAGAGTTGGTACATTAAATAATTATCTAATCAAGATTCACATTTCTGACATGTGCTGATGCTAGTGCATCTGCGTTACGACTTGGTGCAGACAATTATGTGTACATCTCAAAATCGACTGTGGTAATGCCTTCAGGCTCTTCAGCAACGATGATAAGCTTCCAAAACCTGTCTTTCACTTTCTTTTTGCCTTGAATGAAGGTCGTTTTCAAATCGTTATCTTTCGCCTCCTTGGTCCATGAGTTCATGTAAACAGCGCAAGACAAATATGAGGGTACGGCGCCCTCGAAGACCAGCTGAGCTGCAGCTTTTTTTTGGTATTCCCAAACCGAGACCCTTTCTCTGATAAACGCGTTTTGTCGATCGGGTTCACCTCTTCCTTAACATACGCTTCAGTGGATCCACCCTTTAGGCTTGCCGAGGGTTGCCTTTCCTGCCTTGCTGACCCGATCCGCAGACGGCATGGAATCACGATTCTCTGAATTGAGGAAATGGCTGCTCTTTGGTTTCCCAGGATCAGTCGCATGGTTCAATTTACCTTGACAGGAAGATGGCATGCAATCACGATTCTCTGACTCGAGGAAATGGCTGCCCTTTCGTTTCCCAGGATCAGTGGCATGGGAATTCTCACCACCAATCTGGCGTGGTGCTTTGAAGATGACCATATTTGATAATTGGCCGGATTTGTGTTTGTGAAGCGACTCCATGTGATCGGAGTTGCCTATCTTTGTGTTGATGTTGAGAATAGATAACACCAACGTCATCGACGGTCATGAAGTCAGGGAAAAATTCCTGACAACACTTTGCGCCAGTGATCTTTAGGAAGATGCTAACCAAAAGATGAATAACTCGCGCCCAAAATTTGAATTCATATTTGCTGATATCCGGCCTAACAAGACTTGATCCGATCTGTGGATGATAAGTAAGAATGAAACATGTCTTCCCTGTCTTTTTGTTGAATGAAAGTAAGATATGCGGGGAAGTCAGCTTCAATGCTGAATTCGGCTCGATGACACGAGTAATCCAGGACGAGATGTTTGATCATATTGTCCGAAACAATGACACCAACTACTCCCATGCGTTTGAATACAGAAGAAAGAATATTCTTTGCATCAAGTCCATGAATAATGAGGGCTCTGCATGTATTTATCATGTGAGTGATAATGAAAATAGCAATGTCCCTGTTGTCGCCATCCATGATTTCCTCGGCCATATTTTATCGCAACCGATCCTCTTGTGCGCCGGAAATATATCCGCAACAAGTGGTGTATGGTCATCTTCTCTGAGCGTATGCCAAGGAAATGCGACTATCGACTGCACAAGACCAGGCTAGCCTGGTATAATCATTTTTATAGGGGATGTAGCTGTGTTGGAACGTTTCGTCTTGTCTGACAGGATAGTCGGTCTGCATGTCTCTGCTTTTTTCATGACATGTTTGATTGTACTTAGGACCCACCAATTGTCCATGCTGATGCCATTGTGTGATCCGCGCAAATTGGCAAAAGGAAGGTCACTGGCGTGAGGAAGCTGTTTTGCTCATATCTTTTTTCTGATGATTTCAGCAAATTGATTGTCGGCCTCTGCGCTTCCTTCGATCACCAAAGGCTCGTGCATCTTGCTCACTGCATTCCACATAGTCACAAACTCGGCTTTCATTGGCCTTTCTAAATCAATTGTGTCTTGAGACATGAGGAAAATGTCCATGACGGCGGTGGATGTGGACCCATTACTCTCGTTGTCCTCGTCCACGGGCGGAGATGCCCTGGTCACTTCTCCCTCAATATTGGGAGTGGGCGCTGCCTTCGAGTCCTTTTCCTCATCGATTCCATCTCCTCATCGTCTGCATCGGGGCCGAGCTTGAACTTGTTGCTGTTGCTGTTGATAGCGTTGGCCTTCTTCTTGAAGCTCCTTTTCTTGGGTGCCTTAATGTTGTCATCTTCAGACTCCAACTCCGAGTCACTCTTGGTGAAATAGACCGCCCTCTTCTTGGCGGACCGGCTGGGTTGCTGGGGCAAGAGGGCCACGCCGTCTTTGTCCCTTTTCTTCTTGGTGGTGGAGACCTTCCCATCCAAGTTGAAGCAGTCATCCATCTTGATCATTGCCTTCTTTTTGGTGGATTCAACGGCTGGTGGGTTTGCCGGTTAGTTGGTTCGCTCAACTTGTCTCAGCCAAAACAGATTCGGTATGTGGGATTGTGAGCAGAATGCCAATATCCCCTGTTTTTTGCTAGCATTGGAGATTTTGAAAAAAGGGATTCAAAAGATGGTATCTTTTCTCTCTCAATTTTTTGAGAGGACGGGAATTTTATTTCGCAATGCACAAGCCACGAATACCCTTCGACTATCAACCACTCCACATAACGCACTGGGGGGCCATAATTGGAACTTTGACGGCTCCACCTCAACAGAGTTCTACCCAAAAATTACTCCCAAGGGTGAAGCTGTACCGGGCACGTGTGCAACTGCTGCACAGCAACCCTCGCCAAGGCTCCCACAGTGAAGCCCGCTAAATTGAGTTCTGATGGACAACCGCCTTTGTCCCGCGCCTCAACAATGGTTTAGTTCTGATGGCATTGATCAAGTAAGTTTGGTGTGTTTTGGTGGTATCCAGTATCTGGTCACTCGCGCTGTTGTGTTGCAAAGTATCAAATACTCTAAACATTAGAGTACTTGTTTAAGGTCTATTTATTTGCACCCCTAAATTAAAATTTATTTTGTGGAAAGCGACCCTTGATGCAAATGCATTGTTAGCTCTTTTATCTACACTAGACAAACCCAGCAGAGTGCATAGCCTATTGAAGCAGCCCCTTCCGGTCAGATTGATATACCACACCCCTGGTCGGAAACAGGGGCGTCATTGTCAACACACGCCATGTTTACAGCAGTGGGCGTAAGATGTTCAACATTTTTGTTGAGCAACTAATGTTACTGACAATATATCTCGCCAACCCACAAGATATATTGCAAACTATTGACAACATACATTGCCAACATATTGTAGAAGAGGTCTGTGGGGTCGCAATGGTGGTTGGTGCATTCACATGGACGCTATCATCATTATTTGAACCACTGAACGCATGATTGAGCACGGTGGAGGGACACAATGGTGCACAGGTTAATAATTTATAATGAGATAAAGTAATGTTTGAGTTTAATAAATCAGCAATAAAATGATGTAGTGGCATTCAGTGCACATCGCCTTGCTTGCTCGTTGCATCAACATCGCGCCTAGACACCTCCGTGCCATTTGCAAGCATCGCAACGCCGTTGCCGTCGCCCTCGCTGTCATAACTGTCATTGTTTGCGTTTGGATCGTCTGCGCCATTGTT
>JALLOS010000335.1:0-13490 GCA_036939435.1 Stephanodiscus minutulus
CAAAAGTGCACGAAGTAATCACGAATGCCGGCAAAGTCATTGCGAGGCAATAGGCAGTTGGCAGGACGAGTGCCCCAAAGAAGGCATGAAATCGCCCCCACTTTCGCCATACGGCGTCTTCACTGGCCAGCTTTTCCAGTACAGCACCAACCCTTCGCTCATTGCGTTTGAATCGTCGCCTCGAACGGCGGCCCCGGCAGGACGAAATGCTTCCCCGCCGAAATCAACTACCGGCAAGAAATGCATACTCCTCGGCGGTCTGAGCGACGGTCCGATCCCCACGCCGTATTCGAAACTGCTAGAGGAGAGATGCCATAGCATGGGTTGGAGTCTCGTTCAGCCGATACTTTCTTCGTCGTACCTCGGCTTCGGGCATGGCTCGCTATCGCGCGATACCGACGAAATCGTGCGTTTGATGGAATACCTAGTTTGCCATCATTCTGCCGAACGCTTCGCATTGGTGGGGCACTCCACGGGATGCCAAAATTCGATTCACCTCCTGAAACACGGGAGGAAGGATTTGGTAAACATGGTGAAGGTGAGTGGTGCGTCCCCGTATCGGAGTGGGTTGATCGGACAATATCAAACACATGACTCATGATGCTCCAATGATCGCATTTGTCTTCGCGTGCATACTGTTTCGTAGGCCGTCGCTCTGCAGGCTCCAGTGAGCGATCGCGAGTCAATCACCCTATCTCCGGGTGATCATACCGCGAATATTTCGCATGCGAAATCCCTGCAAGGAGAAGAAATGATGCCCCGGTCTGCCTTCTGGGCGCCCATCACTGCCTCGCGCTATATTTCGCTGTTTGACGTCGATGGAGATGATGATTTCTTCAGCTCTGATTTGACTGGTGAAGAGTTGCACATTCGGCTGGGACATGTGGGAGATATAGGCCGGGACACGGGCCTGCATTTATTAGTGGCATATTCGAAGAAAGATGAGTACGTCCCGGAAAATGTAAATAAGGATGTTTTATTGAGACGGTTGGTTTCGGCAATGAATGGAATCGAACACGACAGAGATGGAAACGCCAATTTTGATGACAAAGGATCAGTAGCAAAGGGGCTAATGCTGGAAAATTCTAATCACAGTTTATCTTCGGATGACGGCGACAAAGAAAAGTTTGTTGAAGCTTTGGGAGAATTGTTGATGGTAGAATAGGCGCAACTATGCAATAAAATGAACAAACGGTGGGAATTGCACACGCGCAATGAACGCACATCATATGTTTTGATTTGCCGTTTTAATTCTTGCAATCTTATAATATGGTAGCCATAGCTGAGTGAGATCTTTTCCTGTCTTTCGATTGTTTCGGCTGTTGAGACAGATTACCCCCGACAGTATCATCACCAGCTGTGTATGACGGGGAAATCAGCCTATCGCAGGATAAAAATGCACCCTTTAGAGACGTGACGTTTGCGAAGTACTCCATCTTAGCGCTTGCAGTTGCACCCTCGATATTTAATTTCAGGATGGAATCTATTTGATTGGCAAGTATATTTCGTTGGGTACTACTGCTCTGACGTGTCTCTTTTTGATGATGCTGCTTATTCTGCTGAATCATACTCGAGGTCTTACCATCACAAACTGAGCGCTCCTCGGATAGAGGTTGATAATCATTTGGAGGAGTATACTCCACCGCACTTTCCGAAATTGCAATCGGGTGCTCGAATCCGGTCTTGACATAAATGACGGTCCCGCTCTGCCCAGAGTTGGGATATGGAGGACGATCCAAAATGGCAATGTTCTGCATGCGAAGGGCTCGCTGGCTGAACAGTCCCTTCAGCGACTTGGCAGAAGGAGAGAACAAAGCTATTTGTGGGTTGGATTCACCACCTTCTCCTTCGATGGTGTTGTCATTTTTTCTCAACCGAAACAACTTGACGCGGCTTCCGCCATTCTGAGGCACAAAGTTGAACCCCATCAACACGCATGATATCAATGGCTTGTTCATAACCGCAGCACGAGGATAGGTATTCGTCATGAGGCATAAATGAAGCCATATTGCAACGAATACTTTCGATAATCCCTCTCCTCTTCTTGATTTTTCGACCTCCATCCCCACCAATGAGCTGTAGTAGAGTGATTCTAGTTGATGTTCATTCTTTTCTGGCCGGCGTGAAGATACGTTCCTCAATAGCATCCTTCCCAGCTTGACTCGGCTCGTTTCATCATGAAACACGATCGACAATCCATTGCAGAGAGGATTCCTGTGAGGCTGGACGCCGATGATGATACTTCGGCCTCGTCCACGTGATTTCGCATCGGAAGCAGCATTCTCATCGCTGGCACAAGACACGCTATATCGGCCTATCTCCCACCAACACTCTCTGCCCTTCCCGACCTTGCAAAATGTCCGAAGATTGTCGAAGTAGGCTGTTCTGGCTTTCAGTGAGATGTTCATCGACGACTCAGTGCCTGCAGATTTGTCTTCTGCCGTATGGCCATCGTTACCGGGCCTTACCGACCGTTCGGCGCTGCTGGAGCTCGTTATTTCTGATTCCCCGGCGACTCTCGCGGCATCGCCCGAGTTTCCTTCTCCTTGGCAATTTGATGATACAGCAGTATTCTCAGCGCGCTCTGTTGCAATCGATCCACTGGTATTTTTTTTGCAATGGTCCGCAGATGCCCCAACTGCCTATCAATCATCAGAACGGCACGCATAGTGTAGTAGTGTGGAGCAGAAAATTGTTGCGCGGGGAATGATGATGAATACGACATACGACCACCATTGTCAGAAACAACATAATTGTCAGAAACAACATAATACTATGCAGAATTAATATGCCTCATCTCACATACCACCACACGGCTCGCCCTCGCAATCGCTCTCGCCGCCTTCTTCTTTTCCGCCGCCTCCTTCTTCAGAATCTTCTTGAGAGCGTTTTTAGAGAGCGGCGGCGGCGGGCAGCCATTTTTTTCGGTGGCGCTTTCGTCGCCCATGTTGTCTTGGATTGTTTGTTAGAGTATGTTGCACTGCACCACGACGAGCACGACCCTATTTTCTCGATCGGGTGGGATAATTGTAGAGAAGTGATGGTACCTACTACACCTACCAAGCACACAAGCAAGCTAGATGCAGGCGACAGACAAGACAACATCATCATGAACGAAAACAACGATGATGATGACAGTCGAGTATCCAAGAGAGCCAAAAGCGGTCAGAAGGGGCAAACAAAGTGAAGGGCGACAGACAACAACATCAACATCATGAACGAGAACGATGTCCTCCCGATAGCGATCGACGGCAGTCACATGGAGGGGGGCGGACAGATCCTACGCAACGCCATCGCATACGCCGTCGTACTGGATAAGTCCGTCGACATTTGCAACGTGCGTGCCAATCGCCCCTCCTCGTCGTCGTCGTCGTCGTCGTCGTCTTCGTCGTCGTCGTCGAGCGGGGGCAGTCGCATCGGCGGAGGCGGCGTGAGGGCGCAGCACCTATCCGGGATGAGGCTGGCTGTCGACATCGGCAACCGTAACCGCCGTCGGGGGGGGGGGAGCGTCGGAGGAGGAGGGGGAGGAGGAGGCACCGGAGGAGGCGCGCTGGTCGGGGTAGAGGTGGGCTCCGGGCGGGTGTCGTACGTCCGCGGCGTCCCCCGCGACGACGACGACGACGACGCCACCACCTCCGATGCCGACGGCGGCCCCACCGACGACGATGGATGCGGGAACGGGACCACCTTCGTCGCCGACACCCGCACCGCCGGCTCCGTCGCGCTCCTCCTGCAGGCGGCGCTCCTCCCGGGTCTCGTCGAAGCGGCGTCGGCGTCCTCGTCGTCGACGGCGTCGCCGTCGTCCGAGTCCGACGTGTCGATCGAATTGCGAGGCGGGACGAATGCAACCGGCGCACCCCAGATCGATTACGTCACGGAGGTCCTCGTCCCGTTCTTGAATTGCCATTTGCGACGACGACGACGACGACGACGACGACATGCCCGCGGCGGCGACGGCGGCGACGGCGGCGACGACGACGGGTGCCCGTCGTCCTCCACCTCCTCGGGGGATGATGATGATGATGAGGGGGGGGGGGGGGAGGGGAAGCCCCCAGTGCTGGACGTTCGCATCGTAAGGAGGGGGTACTATCCCAAAGGCGGGGGAGTCGTCCGCGTCGACATCCGCTCGATCCCCCCGCCGGCCGCCACCGTTCCGAGGGGCGTCAAATTATTCCCCCCCCTGCGTCTGGCCGAATGCCGGCCGATGGCGTCCATATCGATCCGGGCCTTCCACGCCGGGCGGTGCCCGTCCCGCGTCGCGCGGGAGATGGCATCCGGTGCCGCGAAAGAATTGGAGAGGGCGTGGTATGGGGAGAGTCCCCGATTCCGCGATCGATTTTCTTCGCGGACGTCGGCGGTCGGGACCACCGATGGCGGCGGCGGCGGCGGCCCGGCATCATCCGTCCCGCCGCCGCCCATCGCCGTCCGGATCGTCCGCGATGCGGACTGCGCCGGGTCCGGATCCGGCATCCTCCTCGTGGCGCACCCGGAGGGCGCGACGTCGTCGCCGTCGTCGTCGTCGTCGCCGTGCCCGGCGCTGGCGTCGTCCGGCATCGGCGACGCCAGGTCGTCCCCGTCCGAAACCGGTAGGGACGCGTCACGGGAGCTCGTACGATGCGTCGAGGACGGGGGATGCGTCGATCGGTGGATGCAGGATCAGCTGATACCGTTCATGGCGCTCGCGGACGATAGCGAGATGAGCGAGATGCTCACCGGGGAGCTGACGCTGCACACGCGCACGGCCATGTGGGTCGCCGAGCGGATGACGGGGTGCGCGTTCGAGGTCGAGCGCGTCGACGTCGACGTCGACGGCGGCGAGGACGATGCCGCAGGTGGAGGGGTGGTGGACGGGAACGAACGGGCGGGCTACGGCGAGAAAGGCCGCGTGCCCGGCCGGCACGTCATTCGCTGCCGAGGGATCGGATTCGTGCATCCCGGGAGGGGGTGAAAAATCCGCGCATGACCCAGGCGAGCTTTCGGAGCATTCTCCGCCAAACATATGAAACCGTCCTTTGGGAAACGATGAGTGGGCAGTGATGCGCAATTCCCGACGCTGGCTTTGGTGCTCCTTCCAACGAGATTCGGGCGAGTTTTGTCGGGTTAGGGGTACTGTCACAAACAATCTGCAAAAGGGGCTCTCGCCCAAAGTTCGAGAGAGAGCCCACGAGCATTTTCCAATTCCAAAGGAAAGCATGAGACACAGTCGGATGAAAGTTCAAGTGGATGACTATTAACCTTTGGCACTTTACTTTTATTCGTTAGGAAGAATTTTTAGATAAGTAGCCATCGTCTTTTCCCCGTTCAGCCCACGATCCGACATACACCTTCTTGCAGACCGACCTGACGACCATTCAGCAGTAGCAAACGCAGCATATTCTTAAGAAGAGCAAGAGATATCACATCAGTAAATAGAATTAAGGAAAATATTTTCCTTACACTCTTTTGCGATGAGTCGAGGTACCATAATTGATTTCATGATCTTCGAAGGTCAAAATCTTTCGGATCACCATATCCTTGTTGGAGTAGGCGATTTCGGTGTAGGACAGTTAAATCGCAGACAGCATATGCCCATCTTTGGCTTATCCGGACCCACGAGTATGGAAGTTGACGGTGTCGTTCTTGGTGCCCCTGCCGCTGCCAGAGTTGCAATTCACGGCTCGAGTACCTCCTGCTATTGGCAGATGTGCAATTGCGCCCGACACATCAAGACGGTACCGAGGCATCGCTCAGGTGGAGCAGTGCTCGTGGCAAAGCCAAGTGAGATTGGGTATCATCCCACTGTCAAAACAATCCATCATTCTGATATTCGACTCCCTCCTTGGTCAAAATGTGTTACAACTTTCATAGAGTGGGGGCTGAAGACGTCAGGTTGAGCATCCCAATCATTCACGGCTCGAGGAAAAATCATAGGATAAAAATGCACCCTTTAGATATGTGACGTTTACGAAGTACTCCATATTAGCGCTTGCAGTTGAACCTTCGACGTCTATTTTCAGGATGGAATCTATTTGATTGGCAAGTATGCTTCGTTGGGTAATGCTGCTCTGGCGTGTCCCTCTTTGCTGTAGTTGCTCATTTCCATCACACACTGAGCGCTCCTCGGAGATAAGTTTATAATCAAGTGTGAACAGTTGAGGAGGAGTATACTCCACCGCATTTTCCGAAATTGCAATTGGGTGCTCGAATCCGGTCTTGACATAAACGACTGTCCCGCTCTGACCAGAGATGGGCGCGGGAGGACGATCCAAAATGGCAATGTTCTGCACCCGCAAATATCTCTGGCTGAACAGACCCTGCAGCGACTTGGCAGAAGTAGAGAACAATCCAAATTTGGGGCTATTCTCATCGCTTTTTCCTCCGACGGTGTTGTCATTAGTCAATCTTATCAATCCGACACGACTTCCACCATTCTGAGGCACAAAGTTGAACCCCATCAACACGCATGATATCAACGGCTTGTTCATGACCGCAGCACGAGGATAGGTATTCGTCATGAGGCATAAATGAAGCCATATTGCAACGAATACTTTCGATAATCCCTCTCCTCTTCTTGATTTTTCGACCTCCATCCCCACCAATGAGCTGTAGTAGAGTGATTCTAGTTGATGTTCATTCTTTTCTGGCCGGCGTGAAGATACGTTCCTCAATAGCATCCTTCCCAGCTTGACTCGGCTCGTTTCATCATGAAACACGATCGACAATCCATTGCAGAGAGGATTCCTGTGAGGCTGGACGCCGATGATGATACTTCGGCCTCGTCCACGTGATTTCGCATCGGAAGCAGCATTCTCATCGCTGGCACAAGACACGCTATATCGGCCTATCTCCCACCAGGAATCGCTGCCCTTACCAACCTTGCAAAATGCCATAAGATTGTCGAAGTAGGCCGAGGTAGTCACAGTTTCGTTCGCATCCATTACTCGAGCATGTTCGCTCGGCCCGCTGACTTCCGCATTCGCACCACTGCGAGACGACCTCCGCATCTCCGCCTTCTCGGCGACTATTGCCGCGGCGCTCCAGTTCCCCTCCTTTCCGCACGCCGACATTACGGAATTGTAACTCTGCTCCGTGGGATGTTTGTCGAGTGTCGTTTCCATCTCGTGCAGTATTCGGAGCGCCACTCGGTGCCACGGCACGACGGCGAGAAAATCATCATCCCCGCCGTCACGGAAAACTACCGAGGCATCATCCCTCTCTTCGCCATCATCATTATTTGCATTGGCATTGGCGATTTTGTCGTCGCATCTCCCGGCTTCTTTCGCGATACCGATCAATAAACCGTCGTACGTGTTAGTGTCGGGCGACAGCCCCCTGGACTGCATTCGGCAAAGCAGCTGCATTGCCTTCTGGCAACGATTGTGTCTCGAGAGGGATGAGATGGCGGTTTGATAGTACGCGGTGGATGCGGATGTTGTAACCTTGTCCGAGGAGGAGGTTGGCGGACGCCCGACTATTGCATTGTTGTTCGTCGCAGTCGTCGTCGACACCGCAGCTCCATATCGGAGGATCGATTCGTTACATTGTTCCACCTCATCCAAAATCTCTAGTATTAGATCGTACTCCCCGATCTTGCCCAATGCATTGATCGCCGCGTGGTATATCTCCGCTCCCGGCTTGAGCCGCGCGATGTGCGGCATGTGATATCGGAGCAAATGCATGATCAGTCGCGTGGTGCAGTACGTCGCCGATGTCGATCCCCCCCTTTGCTTCTTCTCGTCGTACGCATGACCCAAGAGCGAAAAGGCGGCCTTGTATATCCGACTCAATTCGTTCCCATCGCCGTCGTCCTCGAGACGACGTTCAACGGGCTCGGACGATCCCTCCCCCGACGACGACGACGACGACGACGACGACGACGACGACGACGACGACGACGACGACGAAGACATCGGCGGTGTTCGATCGTCGTCGCGACGGCGACGCTTTCGATTGCGACGCATCCCCTCCACGGACAGCCTGAGCAAATTCACGGCCGCGGGAATGTCTCGAGCTTTACCTAAAACTTCCATCGTCGCGACGATCGACTCGCCGTCGATGATAACTACCACGTCGTCGTCGTTTTCCGAGGAGGGGGTGCATTCTTCTTCGTCGCCCACCCCCTCGCGGCGTACTACGATGCGGTCGTTGTTATCGACCGCAACAACTCCATCCATAATATAATTATTATAATAAAGGATATCGAGGAGTTGACGGTAGTAAGGAACAGCAACATTCGATCCCCCCCCTTCCGCGTCTTTCGTGGTGCGTCCTATTATTCCCGGCGATCGCGAAGAAAATGCCAAGTGGGGATACGCATTCTCCAATATGCGCAGGGCGCATCCGGCATCGTCGCGGCAGTTCCGAATCGATTTCGGCAATTTCCGTCGGTTCGTTCGTGGCAGCAGCAGCGCGGTGGCGGTGGTGGTGGCGGATTTTCGGCCGTCGTCCTCCGCATGATGATACTCCGCGATCATCGACCCTCGGTGGTGGTGGGTGGTGGTGGTGGTGGTGGTTACGTGGTGGATTATCGAGCTACCACCGTGCGATCCTACCACCGTCGACGTCGACGACGACGAAGGCGGCCGGTGATGCCGTCGCGCGAAGCTCGGTCGACGACCCCCCCCCCCCCCCCGTCCGGTACGGCGGTGGGGGCGGTGGTGGTGGAGGAGGGACCACCCCGCGAATGCCGGTGCTGCTGCGACGCGGGGCACGACTACTACTGCGGCGAGGGCTGCTCCTACGTAATAATAATTATATGGTGATGATTTGGGGTACGCCATCGCTACTACTACTACTGCCGAAAAGATAAAAGCGAGCATCGCGCTGCTAAACGACGATGATGGGAGGGTGCCGACGACGGTGTGCAATAAGATGATGTGTGCGGACGTACCCGATTTTGGCGGGATCACCGGACAGACCTTCGTTGTCCACAACTACATACTTCTTTTGGTACGTACTATCATAGAGCATCGTACACATCATATCATACATACAAAGTGTGTGTGTACGTAAACCAAAAACACCTCCGCGCCAAACTGACTCAGCAGAGACTCACAAAAACGCGAACACCTCTTTCTGAAGCAGCAAGCGCCGTTGTATGTACCATTGGCTACTACATACTACCGTACCACCACGTACGCAGCATTCACACCCTCTATCGTACGTACCATACCATACACCATACAATACCCATCCATCCATCTCCCTGCATAGAGTGTGTGTATGGTAAGAAACATCATCCATCCAAATTATCATCCCGGCCATGGCCCACCTCTCTCCCCCCCCCCCACCACCATCATGCCGCCGCCCGATTCCCCACCGCGCCGCATCCCTCGTCCTATCCGAGGATGCCTTCTTCGCCGTCGCGTCGTCTAGCGTATCCGACCGGGAGGAGAAGCGGACGTCGTCGTCGTCTTCGTCGTCGTCGGGCGGTAAGGAGGAGGAGGAGGAGGAGGAGGAGGACGAAGAAGAAGACGACGCCATCGTCCAACGACGGCAGCAGCGATCATCGCGGGAGAAGAAGGAGGAGAAGAAGAAGCGGGCCTCGATCGTTCGACGGTACGGATGCTTCGACCTGGGGTTGGGAGGAGGATCGAAGAAGGAGAAGAAGGCCGATGGCGGCGGCGGCGGCGGGGGCGGCGGTACGGACGACGACGACGACGACGACGACGACGACGACGCGGTGATCGACGTCGCGAGATCGTTCCTCGCCGGGACGTGTCGCGCCCTCCTCGACGTGCTCGACGACGTCGACGCCCATCGTCGTCGTCGTCGCGACGGCGGCGGCGGCGGCGGCGATGATGGGCGCGATCGCCTCTTGAAGATCGGACGCAGCGTCAATGCCACCCTGCGTGAGTGTGGAATCGTCATCCGTCCCCTTTTCTTTCCGTCCGTCCTGCCCATTTTCCGTTTATCGTCCCATCATCATCATAATCATCTCATAATATTTATGATTATCATAGTATTCTCTAAAACGTGTATAATAATACACAAAACCCACTCTGTGTAACTAACCATCGCGCACACACACACACGCACACTCACGCACACACCCAAAAATAACGACGAAAGGTTACGGTCAAGCGGCCATCGAGAGGAGGGAGAGGGGGGAACGTCCGATGATGGACGTGTGGTCCGACGAGGAGATGGAACGCATCCTCGGTCACAACGACGGCGGGTTCCCCCCCCACAGGCGGGCGGCGGTCGCGGGCGCGGGCCTCCGTCGGCTCGCGGCGGAGTGCTCCGACCTCGCCGGACTCCTCGTCGGCCCGGAGTCGTCGCCGTCGGAGTCGTCGTCGTCCGACGAGAAGAAGAAGGTGCCCACGGTACGATACGGCAGGACGGGGTTGCGGATGCCGATAGTTTCCCTCGGCTGCATGAGGTTCCAGCAGACGTGGAACGGATCGGCCGTGTCGTCCCCGGACACGGTCGACGCGGAGTGCCAGGACAACCTGGTGAGGATACTAAGGCACGCGGTGCGATGCGGGGTGTATCACGTCGAGACGGCCAGGGCGTACGGCTGTTCCGAACTCCAGATGGGGCTCGCCCTCAGGACCCTGTTCGACGACGGGACGTGCCGCCGCGAGGATCTCATCGTGCAGACGAAGGGGGGGATATCGTCGTCCACCACGAGGCTCGAGTACAGGATGCAGATACTGGAGCAGATCGAACGATTGGGGCTCGAGTACGTGGACCTGTTCAGCGTCCACGGGGTCAATACCGACGATCATTGCGATTGGCTGTTCGAGGGGGGCGAGAATGGTAGCGGCAACCTGATAGAGGCGCTGCGGGAGCTCAGGGACGAGGGGAAGGTGCGCTGGATCGGATTCTCGACGCACGCCCCCGCCCACGTGATCAGGAGGGTCATCGAGACCGACGCGTTCGATTACGTCAACCGTGAGTAAATGCATCCCCACCCCCCCCCCCCCTATCCCGCTCCCATCTGCGTTCCATCGAGTTTTCCCGCCCCGACACTCACACACGTCATGGGTATTTCTTCATCGCTCGTTTCCGCAGTGCACTACCACTTCATGGGATCGTACACCGCCAGCGGCGACGGGACGGCATCGACGCGACGTTCGAGGGGAACCTCGGCAACGTCCGACTCGCGCGCGAGCGCGACATGGGCGTGTTCGTGATATCGGCCTTCGACAAGGGCGGTCGATTGTACGCGCCGTCCCACCTGGTCCGCGAGCTGACGCTGCCGGAGATGGAACCGATGGAGTACGGCGCATCGTGGCTGTGGCACCACCACCGCCACCACCACGGCGCCCGCGACGGCGACGCGCCCGTCCACACCATCGTGTGCGGCGCCGCGAGGCCGAGCGATTTGGATCAGCCGATCCTCGCGGCGATTCGATCGGCCACGGGGGGGGGCAGGAGAGACTTCGAGGTCGTCTCGTCCCGCATGCGGGAGAGGAGGGATCGCGTCCTCGGCGAGAGATGGGCGTCGACGTGGCACGTGGGGTTGCCCAATTACACCCAGAGCGAGGCGCGAGGGTATCAGATCGGGAACATGGTATGGCTGTACAACGTCGTGCGAATGTACGGCATGCTGGATTACTCGAGGGACAGATACAACACGATGGTGGGTAACACCTCGAGGTGGGATATCGAAAAGACGTGGAGGGAGAACGTATTCGCGAGTCCGGGCTTCAATTGGATGCCGGGATGCGCCTACGATCCCTCCCACGACTACGGTCCCGACCTAAGGGACGTCCCCGAAGAGAACAGGGCGCGCGTGTTGGAGGCGATGGAATTCGTGCACGAGTGGTGCTGTCCCGCGAGATCCAAATACATGTCGTTGGAGGCCGGTCCGGCGGATGATGACGACGACGACGAAAACAAGAAGGAGAATGAAGGCGGGGGGGGGGCGAGGGTGATCCCCCTGGAATGGCAGGCCGCTTATGACATGCGACCGTGGACTGCGTTCCCCGAACGTGGATAGGTAGAGTAAACGCCGTTTTTGTTCGAGGTTGATGTTTCCTCCCTGTTGGCGCAAAAAAATCTGCCGCGTCCGCGATTTGAGAAAAGCGAGATGGCATCGTTCTTGGCTGCGCATACTCTAGATGTCGGGGAGCGATCTTCTGTACACAGACGAACTAAGCCACCAGAATAAGAACACGAATAATTAAACTTTTGCCATCATCGATCTCCATCATTTTTTATTATAGTGTTACTCGTTCTTTTCGATGGAATTGTAGGCAGAGTTCCTGGGCTGATGCCTCGTATTATCACACATTGATTGGTGTCTTACGATGGATTGTGGAGTTGGGTCGAATCGACATTGACGTGGAGGTTAGCATGATGTCATCTCACTTGGCACTGCCGAGGGAATGACACCTAAAGGAGCTATACCACATCTTTGCTTATTTGAAGGCTCGGTCAAACGCGGAAATGGTATTTGATCCGACGCCTATTGAACCCGACAAGACTCTCTTTGAACGTCAAGATTGGTCATACTCCGCGTATGGCTATGAGTCCCTCAAGGAAGAATTGCCCAGTGACATGCCAGTCCCACACGGTCAGTCGATGACGATGCGTGTATTTGTGGATGCTGATCATGCTGGAGATCAAGTGACTCGTCGATCAAGGACGGGATTTATTGTGTTCCTGAACAATGCACCGATATACTGGAGTTCAAAGAAGCAAACTTCCTGTGAGACAAGCACATTTGGTAGTGAATTCGTTGCTATGAAGCAAGCGACGGAGTACGTCCGAGGCTTACGTTACAAGCTAAGGATGATGGGAATCAAGGTTGATGAGCCAGTGTTTGTGTTTGGGGACAACCAGTCCGTCTTATGCAACACAACGGCTCTGGCATCGGCATTGAAGAAGAAGTCCAATGCCATAGCGTATCACTTCGTAAGAGAAGGTGCTGCACGAGATGAGGTGGACTGCATATGTGAATACGGATGAAAACGTGGCTGACCTGCTGACGAAGCCATTGAGTGGTCCGAAGCGAGCCAAGTTTGTTTGGATAGTTCTGCATCATGTTTTCCCAGAGAAAGAGGATGGGGATATGGGAGGAGATTAAGTTGTTCTTGCTACCCCCAAGAATTGGAAATACCTACCCTTTTGCACACACGGTGTGAGTTTTAAAATTTCAGTTGGAGCTGTAGGCTTCAATAGATTTCGAGTAGGAGCTGTGGGCTTCTGTTGACTTGGTTTTTTTCTTTTATTTTTTGTTTTCGGAGGAGATAATTGGGCAATCCAAAGCGGTATCCTGAGTGATTGTATCCCGCATTGGTTTGAGGAGAGTGTTGTTTCAGTACTGTGTTACCCAATACTTGACAGTACGGCCCTTCTTGGGGGCTCTTCTGTTTCAGTACTGTGTTAGCAGTCAGTGAGAACAGAACATTTGAGTGCAAACGATCCCGCTCTAGAAAAGCTAGACAATCCTTTCATAATTTATTTAAGCTTGTGTTACACACATGATTAGTTTATTATGAAGTGTCTTTAATGATAGGTGAGATCCCTATCAGTGATGCATGCCATTATATGGATGCACA